>JAPMOB010236663.1:0-15678 GCA_029875015.1 Lepomis gibbosus
AAAATCGCCTTCTCGCATTGTGTGTGAACACTTGCAGCGAATGTACTCGCGCAAGGAAAGCACTGCGAGGCGAAAAATCGCGTTTGGTCTGAAACCGGCATTAGACCGTTGAAACGCCACACTTGTTCCGTGGCTTTACACACAGTCAATGTTCCAGCTTTGTTACTGCCAACATTGTAGGCTCAGAGGAGGATCAAATCTGAACCCCCTTTCTAGCTCCGTACTGTACATATAGCGCGGGGAACCAGCATTTTGGTGTAATAATCCCTAACTTGACCCTAACTTGTAATACAACAGCATTGAAATGCCACACCTGTTCTGTGGCTCTTCACACAGACATTGTTCACACTGTGTTACTACCAAGTGCCAAAATTCCTGTCTCAGAGGAAGATCAAATTTGACCCCCCTTTCTGGCTCCATACCCTTCATCCAGCACGGCAAGCCGGCATAATGGCACAATAAATTTCTGGAAAAAAGGGGACAAAATGAGGCAGATCTAAACAGTTTCTATTTCTTGATGTGAGTTTTCTGTGTTGCAAAATTGCAAAAGATGGATCGAAATCCTCTCTTGTAACACAAAAGATGTATGAAGAATTAAGATGTATTACTTCCACAGAACTGCTGCTAACTGTAGACTCTGCCATTAGCAGATTAGCTCAGTTAGTGGTCCTATTAGCTGACTCTGCCTGGACTGGGAGCTTAGAAGTACCAGGGGAGTGTGGTCTTGGGTGTGTTTGGAAACGGGCTCAGCAGCCTCCCTGTAATCAAATACCAAGACTGAACGCTGCCCCCAAGACCGATGAAGGACAGTTCTGATTATATGGATTGAGACCATAACTCTGACTCCAGGGACGGCGAAGACACGACGTGTTCAGGCTTGGACAGGAGCGCCATCGAGCAGAGGAGGAGTGAAAGTTAAACTTACGAGTGTGATACCATCAGCCGCTTTTCTGTAGTAGACGCAATTTGCTCTTATCTATGGACAAGGAGTTTTTGTTCAAATTTTAACAACCTGAACGAGCTTAGACAAACAGGAGTCTACATAATCAATGCTTACCAGTTTCTATTTGTACCTAAACCAGGTCACAAGTTCACAACAAATGTTACTTAGCAAATGACATAAGGACATTATGTATTAAAGTTTACATAGCTTAATGTTTTCCCAATCCCATTAAGCGTCAACACACACCTACACGTCTCAGGACAGTAAGCTAACAGATGAAGGGTACAGGGCTAAAAAGAGCTTTCTTCACCGGAAGTCCTTACAGTCCTTGAAATGCTAACTTATTAGCAAGCTGATTAGCTCACCTACTTTATCCCCTGGTGTTTGTGAAAAATATGAACGCAACGTAACTCATATATAGACTGAAACAATAACAAACTCTACGCTCACACACTCCGGCGTGTAGACTAACATCACTGTACTATTAACTAAGAAAGAACTTTAATTTTAGTGAACCTATCCACCTGCCGGTTGGTTTCATGAGTAAGCTAACCGGCTAGCTCGCTGTACATAGCGATGCCTACCACCAGGTTTTAGACATATGTTGCGTTTGTTACAGCAGTTATTGACATATCGACCTCTACATATGAAGAATGAACAAATATCCGAGGAGCTATTGTCACAGTCACTGGCGACATCCTAAAAATGTATGGGAACACGAGTGACCTTGTCTCACCCCGTTAACAGCAGCCGGGCTAACAGTAGCTCGGTGCAGTGCTCTTGTATTAAACAGTTAGATAAGATTATAAACACACTCTGCCCTGGGTGGTAAATATAATACTTCATCTGTCGACCTACCATCGGGGTCTTGATAGTTTTCGGCGTGCTCAGGAGAGCCCTACCGCTCCCCGATAGCGCCACAACTCGTAGCGCCGCCATCTTCTCTGCAGTTCTGTCAGCTGAAAGGAGCTGCCTGGACCAGCGTCGAGCCAGACACAGAATCCTTCCGGTTTCAACCTTCAAAATAAAAAGCCTGCGTGAGCGGGACCACGGGTCACAACCATAGGTCACAACTGTCAGAATAAAACCACTGAGTCCCATTTCTATCACACAGAGTTTGTATGAAAAGCTATAATAATGAACGTAATTAACATAAGTAAACTCACTGCAATACTTACTATAGAACGTAGCATATAGGCTACAATTAAGCTACATTTTTTTAGTTTAGCCTTATTTGCATGTACAGAGAAGTCCAAAATTTGTTTCCACCTTTGTCCTTGATATAAAGTCTAGACAGCATAAATGAGAGTTCAGTCCAGGTGACATCACTCTATCAACAAACCAATATGATAAATACCTAAACTGTGCCCAATACAATCACTCAAAGTAATAAAAAAAATAATTATACAGTACATCAAATTATAAGCAGAATGATTAGCTGACTGTTTTCTCCGGGTGCTCAGGCTTCCTCCCACTGTCCAAGGACTTGCAGGCTAGGACAATTGATGTCTCTAAAAGGTGTGAATGTGAGTGTGAATGGTTGTTTGTCTGTGTGTGGCCCTGCAATGGACTGGTGGTGACCTGTCCAGTGTGTGCCCTGCCTTTTGCCCAATGTCAGCTGGGATAGGTTCCAGCCCCCCGCGACCTTGTATGCAGGATAAGCGGTTGACGATGCATGGATGGATGGATGCATGGATGGATGGATGGATGGATTAGCTGACCCTTCCATGTTTTCTATAAGCCATTATTTGACCTTCCTTTTACAATTGTGATAGTTTAAGGTACAAATGTTACTATTACTCTGTTAAGATAAATCAGTTGAGGTAAATTAATATCTTGAATGATATACAGTTTGTGTGGTATGTTTTTATTTTTTCATGTTATGAATTTCCCCTTTGTCCCATCGTCAAGTCATATGCTCTTCTTTTGAAGGTAGCCCTCACCCATTAACCGGAACTACATAGCCGGGCTGATTCTGGCTAACTTTACACAACCTGGATTTACACAACAATTTTACGCAATGTTTTGTAACATATTACAAAACAAAAACAACGTTAAAAAAAGATATGAATTGACTCACTGTTTTCTCAAATCGCTGTTTTTTTTTAAGGAATCAATTTGTTTGTTATAAATCAGACGCGAATGTGATGTTGTGGGACTGTGAGGTGAAGTCTCCATCCAGTGGTTGCTTTATGACTCTTCATAACATTGGACCGACATTGAAAATTTGCTGTCACACTGTAGCTCAACAGTTTCATGATATGGCAGAAGCATTTTTCATAAAACCCCATTAATTAAAGCCATCGTTTTGCCTGTTAAGGCTCTTTCTTCATGTTTAACACTGACATAAGGTCAGTTCTTTCTGCACATTCAGCCTATGACCCAAATATAGCTTTTGAAGGAGAAAACTTTATTGAACAACTAAAGAGATGACACTTTTCCCAGTGGACTTAATATGTTTTCTCATTTGTTTCTCTCCATACTTGAAGATACTTTTTATGTATTTGTTTCTACAAATAGGTAAAATTTCCAATTAAATATGTTACTTGTTTTCCATTACGTTTTTGAAATGCCAGAAAAATTCTGAGACATCGCCCATCAAACATTCTTATAACTGTGGGTGACATCTTGAGTCAAAAACCTTAGTGGTGTGCAGACTGTCGATGTCTGGTTATGTTTTGAATTGTTGTGCTGTATTTTATTTCCCGAGATGAAATGCGATTAATTATAATTCTCTTGCTATTGTTCTTTTTTTAAAAGAGTGTTCCCCCCTGCTGAGCTGTGGTGAAGGGCTTTATAAGGGATTTTATACTAAAAAGGATATTCTGCAGATATTCCCTTAATTTCATTTGTCTAATTTTGACAGATGCAGGCTCATATTAACTTCAGGTAAACTTTGGTATTTTGGGGGGGATTTTCCCCCTATCACTCACATGGGAACCATGTTATGGAGGTTTTCAAATGACCAGAACAGGAGCAAGCAGAATTTGTTTAAATGTGCATATGGGCACCTGACCATTGTTTCAAGACATACTTGAAATATTGAATAGCTTTATTCCTGCATCACAAACCCAAAGGGGACAAAACAGAACAAAACTGAATTTTAAGATGTTGTTCTCGTGTCCTCCAGAAGATGGAAGCACAGCATCAAAATATCACACAGGGAAAGAGTTCATACCAAAGGTTCAGGTTACAAATAAAACATGTTTGCCTTTTTTTGTCCATATTAATGAACATATCTTCATCTAGTATAAGAACCAGATGAATGTAGAAAGCATGGAAGCATGGTCTGTATTGTAACCTATAGATTTCTAAAATGTTTTAACATTACAGATGGAGTGGAAGCTGAATATTTTTTGGAGACCGATATCCAAAAGGCAATCCAAATATAAACAAACTGTTTGACTGGGACCAAACTTAAATTTGGTATCACCTTCAAGGATGAATGTTTGAAAATAAGAATGGAAAATAAGTATATAGTTTTTTGTATTAATGTGAGTCACTGTTACAGCAGGAATTAATCACCTGAATCACATATATTAAATATGTAAATGGAAAAAAAAAATTAGTCAAAACCGAAAACCTTTCAGACAAATGTAGAGTTAACATCCACCAGAGACAGGAGATGGAGAGGGAAGATACAATTTGAATAATGAAAGAACAAACATGTACCCTGAAATATTAAGATACATAAAAACACTCCGCTTGTTTAAATGAATTGAAGTTGGTTGTGGGTGAAATAGCAGATGGATGTTTGATGTTTGACAGCAGGTAGGTAATAAACTATTCATCAGCCCCAGCAGTGACTGTCATGGCCTGTCATGTTTGCTTGACAGGATGCCTTCTCTGTGACGCTGCCACCAGGTATGTGCTGTGCATACGAACTCTCCAAATGTACAGCTGACAAATGCTACAGCTACAGCTGCTGTATAGAAAAATAAATACTTTGTGGAAGGCCAGTGATGCTAATGCAAGTGTGTGTGTGTGTGTGTTGGACACCTAAAGAATCGCAACATGGGTCCTATTTTGCAGTTTTGTGTAGTTATTAGTAATGAAGATGCAGGAGCACAGTTACATCACTAAAATAAGTCTGATAAACATTAGGACTCAGATGATCAGACAGGTTGTAAACAAACCTTCAGGTTAGAATAACTTATTTGGAAGAGAACACTAAGGCAAAGGGTTTCCTGTACATTGAGGGATTATTTGGCTCAGTTTCAGTTTGACCTCCAAATAAAAATGAAGTGATCTGGGGTTTTGGACATACTGTTGCCTTGTTGCTAACCTGTCTGAAGTAAGTACGTATTGTATGTTTCTTCATGGTTATGTTTCGGCAGTCACAGCATTTGGTTTAAGGTTCCACTTGGACAAATGAAATAATGACTCTATATAATCAAGTTTAAATTGGACTCTGCTCTGACATGATCAAATATGTTATAACTTCATAATGTATTTCTCTAAACAACAGCAACTTTTTTTGATATAAAGGACTTAATAGTTGCAATTATCAACATATTCAATAAAGATTTCATTTATCTTTGCGTGTGTGTGTGCGTTTATGTTTGATGACTATGGTGGAATACTGCACACTGCAGCAGTTTCACACATCACTGCTTGCATTATGGACACTGATTGATGGGAATTTATTGCTGTTTTTGAACTCTGCTTTCGGATAAGAGGATCCACCACTGATGTGTTGGACAATTTCATACTTTTATTGTTGATGCTCAGGTCAGTGGGACAGTGGGATGAAGAGGTGGAAGTCTTCAGTTTTATACTAAAGCCATTCAGCTCACACTCTGAATTAGAGAAATTAGAACAGTGGACATCACCTTAATTTTAGAGCAGCAAACACCCAACAGAAGAGCAAAAGTCAGGGACTCAGAACCCTTTAATATAAGTAAGTTCACTTTATAGAATACCTCTTTTTAAAACACAATGGAAAGGACCAAGGTGCTTTACTGAAGGCAGAACAGAAAAGAGGAATCAAAGAGAAGAACAAAAACCATGCAAAACCCAAAATATAAAGCAATAAGATCAAGGAAAAACATTTTTTAGATGCTCTTAAAACATGCAGGGTGACTTGGTTTCTCTGATACTTTGCATGAGGCTGCCATCTTACATTTTTGGACCCTTGTTAGTAAATTGACACAATAACAACTTCTTTGGGTAGTGCTGCCTCTACATTGGTTGCGTGTTACAATGACCACAATTGTTCATGTTTGTTTGTCGAAAGTCAGTGAGGGATCCTTATTCTGTTAAAGGAGCCTTGTGGTAGCAAGCGAACATATGCTTGCATTCAGTTTTACTCACTAAAATACGAAGTGTATATCCTTGGTGGTGTAGCATGACCTCCTGCATGTTCAACCTGGTATCACGGCAAAGCATGTAACACACATGGCGGCCCACCATGGCAGTGTCATGCTTTTGACCTTTTCTCATTCTGCATTTAAGTTAGTCACGATAAATATTCAATATACAGTTAGACTTTCAAAATAAAGCTTTCTGAGAAACACCTCAGGTTACGGTTGCAGTTTGGTTAAGTCTAGGCACCTAAAAGTACCTGGTAAGGTTTAGGAAAAGGTCATGGTTTAAGTTAAAATTACTACTTTCTTATAAAATCAACGCAAACTATTGGTGTTAGACAAGAAATGAACCAAAGTGTCTTGTTTGAGAGTCCTGTGTTTGATCTGTCCGCCCTGACCTCCTCATGTAGACTTTGTCGCCCTTTATACTGCATTCATCCTTACCTTCCATCATTATTGCCCCCTGCTGGTACTGCACTTTTATGAAGATGTGTACTTTTCACGCCTAGGCGAACAAAAGCTGACACTGACACGGTATAATCTAGTGTATCGGCAGGTGTATTACACCCCCAAGTGAAGCTCATCGCTGGTAGGTGAGAAAAAGCAACTTGAGACATCATGGGGGATTTTACTTTCTCACTTTCAACCTGGCTATAGTCTCTCTCCCTCTGAGCGTGTCTGATAAAACAGTGCAGCAGATTTCACACCTGCTTTTCCAAGACATTACATTTCAAAAGAAAATTTCTCTGCCGCAGTGATCAGTCGGCAGGTGCAGAGACTTTTAGTAGAAATGTTCCTCTAAGTAGGAATGTCCGGAAATGCAAACTAAATTAGCTCAAACACACAATTTTAGCAGGATTCCTTTTCTACAAACGTACTGGTGCTACACCATAGGCATTTTGGTAAATATGGACACAACTGACATGACATGACATGACTGACATGAACCGAGCTGCTTAATATATAGATATAGATCATCATTCATTTCCCTTTGTGTTTTTACAGTGATAAATACATGAATCAGTTTGCTTTATTAGAATTAAGTACGTTTTCCATTATTGCTTGCTTTGTACATTTATGTCATTGCGCTCAAGTGTCGAGAGGCATACAATAAATCTGGCTTCTAATTAACTTTCACACAGTTTTCCAAGTAGTAACCACAATTCAAATTTCCTATTATTTGTGAATTCACTTATGAATCACTTTATGCTCTCCAGTTTAGAGAGGTGGCAGTTAGTTGGTTAAAAACAGCAGCATTAATGTTGTCATGTTTAAGCTGGGGGAGCAGTTGCTCTTGAATTCTGTGCAGCTGTATTCTGGAGAGACTAACGTTGAGCTTTTCAATCAGCATTAAAATTATTGTTTTTTGCAGATCTGCAAAGAGATGAGATCTGGGTAATTAAAAAGAGATGAGATTAGCACTTGCACATTGACAGTTGAAGTCACTGATGTACTGATGCATATTTTATGGTTTTGTGTTGCATGTCCAGGGACAAAAGTTTGGCTTTTCAGTGTTAATATACACACATATTCTACCACTACGGTGTATGTATTTACAGGTGCACAATACAGTCATTATGATGGATTTGTCAACAGAATACATTTGGATTTTTTGTTTTTAAATGTGGAACAGATCAACATTCACACACTGATGAGCAGAGCTGGCAGCTGAAGTAATTGTCCCAGGTCTTTTTGATGGCTGCTGTGGATACATGCTGTGTAATTATAGACATGTTAGCTGTCATGTTGACTGAAGATTATGTGCATCAGTCTCTGAGTCAGTGTGTGTTGCTGAGACTTGTGTATTTTGAAGTGTCCACTTTTGTGACAGAGAGTGTGAATGAAGGCATGTGTTTGTTCAGTTCGGTTGTGCAGAGATCCGTGTGCATATTTGTGCCTGTTACTTGTGTCATGTCAGACGTAAATCACACTGAGCAGCTCTTTGACAGCCAAATGTATCTGTGCTCCAAGTCCATGACATCTGATGCATTAATTATACTGATGTCTGGCGATAAACACGATGCAGGAATTACTGCGCCTGAACAGAACAGGTGGATGATTTAACTACTATACAAGTCCCATACCAAGTAGCAATAATTGTTCTTTTTAATCCACCACAGAAGACGCTATGGAAACATTGCCAATGGTAAATTACCAAAGGGACTGAGAGGAAAAGACTGTTCTCACGAGGGATGGCCACAGATATGGTAATCTTGCCTGGTTATCGGGTCAGAACAAATGTTTGAGTAGGTATTATTTTGAACATATTTGAAATTAATAGGGGTGTGACGAGACTCTCAACCCACGAGACGAGACAAGATTTGAATTTGGGTTCATGAGATTGAGACAAGACGAGATTTGAACACTATTTTTAAGAACTCTTTAACGATGAATTATATGAACACTTTTAGTATTAAACACTTTATTTCCTGCATTCTGAGGATTTTTTTCTGCAACAGTTCATGGTGATTTTCTTTATTATTTATGTAAAGAGAAACACAAAATTCAGGTGGCAGGATAACAGGATAAAATGCAGTAAGGGTCTCAGTCATTTCTCCTGTACATTAACTTTTCTCATGTAATATCATCTCTGATGGGTCAAGATTTAGTCTTCCCTCCTTTTCTGTGTCTTTGTTTGGGGAAGTAACCTCTTTAAATGTTGCACCTTTTTTACCTCAATGATAAATTATTTAATTTTTGTTCTATTATGTTATAAATCTCCTGGAATTTAATAGTTTCTGTGTTTCAGCAGATTTTCTGCTCATGTTAATGTGTGGCTTGACTGACAGTATGTGAAAAATGTCAATAGCGTGAGTCTCACGAGACAGCTTTCTCGTCACAATTTAATCTCATCACACCCCTACTAATTAGTATTTTCAGTACAGTTGAAAGTAGTATCAAAAGTTATTTTGGTGACACAATATCAGTTGTAAATGTTGTTAACTTTATATCCCATAAATATGTATGTTTCTGTACCTAATTTTTTGTTTGCTTTTGTGGATATTGTTAAATGCCACTATAAATGAGTGACTTTTCAACTGAAATGCCTCCTTCTGGCCCCTGTTACACAAGCATAAAAGTAACTTCAAAATATCTTTCATAAATGCGTGTAATGACTATTATGGGGTATGAGCACCAAATGTACAGTATTCCTTTGAGGCCAGCTTAGTGACTGACATTGAATCTTCATTGGTGTCCTTTGTTTGAAGTTGCATTGTGTTGTGTCTGTGCACAGTCCCTCTGATCTGGATCAAAGACCAAGATTAGCAGGCAGCATTAGCCCATCATTGCATCATGATGCATCTTATGTATAATTTTCTTTTCCAGTCTTTGTATCACAAGATCTTTTTTCGAGTTCCTTCTCAACATTGAATCACATCTCATCATCTCTGCTCACAAAAAGTACTTTTTTCCCCTCCTCAGCTCAATTTTATTTTCCAATGATCTATTACCGCCTGTGCTTAGATACTCTGAAGGCTGAAATCTGCTCCATAAATTAAGCACACAGAGCTTTTGCTTCTAATTACCAATATGCAAAACAAGGTAACACTACTTAAAAACTGTTTCTATGGATGAACAGCTCAACATTTAGAGTTTGCTAATGAAATTGCAAACTTAAATTATTATATTCCAGCAGTAAAGCTTTTACATGGAGCCCCCAAAGTCCCAAACATGTTAGTTTTTATTTTAGTTTAGCACAAAAGATAAATTATTCATCTTTTAACACTATGTACTATTAAATTCCACTGTTCATTGACTTGACTTCAGGCTGTCAAGCCACTTAGAGCAGATTACCCATTGCTTAAATAGAAGTAGACATTTAGATAAATACACCTATTCAAATGAATCACTTTTTTCCAACCTTGCAGTGATGACAAAATATCAGCAAGTCACTGCACGGAGAAATAGCATAACTTTGTAACTACCTGTAAAACCACAACTTGTAATTTTACATTTCTATATGTCAATTAATAATTAGAACTTTAGATGGGCAGGTAGGTGTGTTTTGGAACTTGAGACGGAGCCAGGCTAGCTGTCTCCCCACTCTTTCTGTTAAGCTAAGCTAAGCTAAGATAAACTAAACTAATAAGACTCCTGGCTTTAGCTCCACTCTTAATGCACATAAATGAAAGCGGTGTCAATCTCCTAATCCAACTTTATAGTTAGATTAGAAGATCAAACTGCAATTGTTTGTCACTAAAAATATTTAGGATGTTAACTTATAGAATGGGATCATATTTGTTTGTGTTAACAAATGTGAGGAATGTGTGAACTAGACAAGACATGCACACTTGCACATTCCTACACACATGCATACAAATTAATTTAACGCACACATCCTTCCTCATACCAGTGACCTTGCATAACTCTCTGCAGTTATAAGATATTCAAAGTCTCACAGCACGCCAGATCAATACATTTATTAATAAGCGCTGATGACTGTGGTCTGATCGCCACACAGCATCCTTGAGACTCATAAGCAGGTCATTGCATATTCGTGACCTTGATGGATTCTTAATTCAGACAAGTAGAGCGAACATCAAACCGTCTCTTCCACCTCCCACGACATCACTGAATAATTAAACCCGGATTTCCAAGATGAACATGTGTGGCGGGAGGAGAGGTGGGGCAATGAGCTGGTGAGGAAGGGTAATGGGGTTCTGGGTGGAGGTGAAGTTAGGAGAAAGTTGCTATTTTGGACAAGTGGTCTTCTTTTCAGTGTCTAAAGTGGATTAATTTATGTTTTTTCGTTCTCTGTTTTCAACACAGAGCATGTTTTATTCAGGTGGTGGAACATCTGAAGGGGCATTTTAATGGTAAATGTAGTTCTTTGAAACAATACATTCTTCAATGGCTGCTATGTTGACAGAGAAAGCATAGAAAGATAAAGTATTTCTTCCTGAAAAATTTATTTGATGTGACAGTGATGTAGCTGGAAGAATGGCTTCCATATAACAACAAAGCTAACGCTAGCTGAGCCGCTGTGTGAAGTTTACAAAAAGCAACATAAGATAACAGTTACCAGCAACCAGCCTACTACTACTTGATATTTAGTTAACCTAATGTGACCTAAAGTTGACATTCACACAGTTCCTCTTGCCTGTCTTCCTATTATTACAAGATTAGTCCAACATTGCTCCACCCTGTGAGCCTATAATGTTTGCTAATACTGGGTAGGCAAATAGCATTAGATAACAAAAATATTTGCTCAATGGTAATTTATTCTGTTGGAAATGTAGCTAGTAATACAAGAGAGCAGCATCTAGATCATGCCTCCTGGCTACCTAGAGGTGGCAGATTGAAATCCAAGCTGAAGTAACCACCAATGTCAGGATTGTCAGGATCAGACAGTTTATTTAGAACAGGCTGGGTACGAGGGAGATAAGGGGTAGGCAGAACGGTGATGCTGGGGAGGTGAACGGTCAGTAGTAGAGCTGGCAGGAGGGCTAGATGGGCGGAAGCAGGCGAAAACGGGCGGAAATCAGGCTTAGGAGTCCCTGGACTCTGAGCTGGCTGGTAGTCGAGCTTGAGCGTCTAGGACAGAGAGACAAACAGGTTAGCTGGGTTTCAGATAAATAGAAGTAGCTTAGCAGGGTAGTTTTAGGTTCGGCTGGCAAGCGGCAAGACATAAAAAAAACAAACATAACATCCAGTGAGGACAGATCTCAAGCTTCTCCATAATTACACAATCAGCAGCAGGTGTGGAATTGGGAGATGGAGAGACTGGTCACGCCCCACAGGCACTGCATGAGAGAGTGAGGGAGATCAGGGAAAGGAGCAGGGGGAAGGGGGAAAACACAAAACACAGACAAAAAGAACACACAACAGACACGCTCCATCCGCACCAAAAGGTCGGGGGGGCTAGAAAAAAAGCTCGTAGCCAACTAGGCTACGAGCTTTTATTTCTGTGAATCCACCTGTACCTGTACATCATCCTGTATAGCTGTGTCCATTTCATTCATACTAACCATTTTTGTGGCAATTTCTGTGTCGTAATTTTTCATTAATGTAGTTGGGTAAGTCACTATGCAGGAAGGTGACATCCCTATTCTGCTGCCTACAAAGCTCTGATTGTTTCTCAGCTCACCATCATACCTATTTGAAGCACTGAAATAATCAGAGACATGGGTAGCGATTCAGAAGTCTTGAACCATGCAGGCTATTCTTTGAAATATACCATCTTGTATTCAGGGAGAGGTGGGTGATGCCCTGCACAGGTCACCAGTCCATAACAGTTCTAAATGTGAGATCATTGGAAACATATTTTTTGCCCTGTTTTATTCACACAACTTTTTGAGCTACATCACCAAACAACTAACAGGTTTACAAACATTAGCTGTCGCTAGTTAGCGCCATACACATTCTCTGAGTGATTTCAAAACTCCCTAAGAACTCTAATTGCTCTTCTTATCTCTGTATTTGTATGAATTAAAAGTTAAAATATTTTTAACTTGTATAGTACAGTCTGCGCCTCAGTTTTCACAGCCCATGGTGAATTTGTGTCTACATCTTTGCATTGATTGTCTGCAATTGTGCAGCACCTTCGCTTCATGTTCTGTCTGACCACAACTTAACTCTCAAAGAGAGACAAAACACACACATATTCATATTTTTCCCATTACTGTTTCTAGGCTCTAACTGTCAAAATTGTCTACAAAAGTGGTTCAATATGTCAGTGGTCTGCAGACTCTGAGATAGGTGTTAAGATGGATAGTGCAAACTAACAATATTCAGGATCCAACCAGGAGTTGTTTTTATTCTTCTATTTGGCTTTGGTGCTATATTTAATTGACTCAGTACCATGTTTTATTCAGATGAAGGGAGAACAGTAGGAAATGTAGGATGGACCCCTGCAGTTGAAGCTGTGTGCTGATGTGGGACCTTAAATCAGACTAACACAGAGTATTGCAGAGATTTGGGACTCCACGGCTGAACCACAAGCATGCTGACAAAGTGGTGGATTTTGTCTCTTGAAGAATGAATGTGGAGTCAGATTGGGTTATGGTGAGAAGGGACTTGAACAGTTGGCTTAGTGTGAATGAATGTGTTTGCAAGACGCAAAAACTAACCTTGAACAAAACCTTGACCACAGCCTCAACTTATGGTTAGTGTTGCTATGTTGTCCTGAAAACTCCAAGGGGATACGCTGTTGGTAACAATATATTTTCTATTCTTGTAACATAATGACCCTCGCTGGGACGTCAATAAGTTCTAAAACTGTTTCCATGACTTAGTAAAAGTTGAGTAAATGTCTCACAGTTGGAGCACCTTCGAGGCTTGAATGGACATGAAACTTTCCTGGCTAAATTACCAGTACAATACAAGAATGAAAAATTGGTTAGTAAAATAAAATAAAATTGTGGCTATATGTCCAGCCAGTATCCTCACTTTCAGCGTGTCCCTGCTCCATCAGCCCTTTCCGTTTCCCCCTACAGCCTAGCTAAGTACTTGAGACCTACACCCATGTCGACTCAAACAGGTGTGTTTTCAGAGAGCAAAGTGAAGCTGAGTGCAAAATGAATGAAAGGTTCACTGTACCCACTTCACCACTGTGTAGTTCTGGTTGTTCCCATTACAGAGAGTGTTCCTGCTGTCAGAGTCTGTTTACCTCACCTGACACACACACACAAACAATGCGCCTTAGGCTTTAGCACTTCACCGATAAAAAGGAAGAGGCGTATGCAAGTAGCAGATAGACAGGGTGGCATGACACATACCGAAGTAGCTCAACACTTGCTACCTCACAAACACATGAACAAGTGACATGTACATTACTGTTGTGGTTTATATCAGTAGTAAAACATTTGACTACAGATCAACCTGAACACCCTAATTTCTATATATCTACAGAGGTCTATATAATTCTGGGGGTGGTTATTGGGCAGTGGATAAGGCACGTGCCTTTGGTGAGAGAGAACCGGATTCGAATCCACTGTGAGACACCAATGTGTCCCTGAGCAAGACACTTAACTCCTAGCTGTTCCAGAGGCGTGTGGCCTCTGACATGTATAGTAATTGGAAATCATTTTGGATAAAAGCATCAGCTAAATGTATGTAATGTAATTTAGGGGGGATAGAAGGTAACAGTTTGTTTTCGATACGAGGCAGAAGTGGCAATTAATAAAACCAGGACCAGCTTCTCATTGGCTGCCCTTCTCTGCTTCTGATTGGCTAGTAGTCCTTAACTAGGAACTACGCATGTGCAGCTCAAGGGGGTAAGCCACAGTTAAAACAGTGAAGCTGACCAAAGCCTGTATGGACGGTTCCATGTAGACCCAAAAATGACATCAAAACAATGTGACATCCCGTCGCACGCAAGAGATGTAACCATATAGCTTAGATTATAAACTTTCAGTGAATCTAAAATAACAATTTGGCCATCAGTGACGCTACGTTGGTGTTTGGCAGCTAAGGCTCGTAGATTGACGGATTAAACAGTGATGATCCGAGCCAGTTAAACACACTGAACCAAAAGACTTTGTTGGTGCACCTATGCAGCTACCAGAATTATGGTGTTTCTGCTGTTGCTTTATGTCATTAAACTACGGTTATGCTGCACGATCATGCGCAGTAGGCACTGGTGCCAAGAGGAAGTGACCCTGTAGCAGTATTTTAGTGGTCCAAAACTGGCTTCACTGCTCTCCATTCAAATCAGCGGAGTGGTTTTGTCCAGTAATACACTGTCTATGGTGCAACTCCCAACAAAGATAGAGACATCTTGTTTCATTTAGAGACAAGATGTATCACTCCATAGCTAAAACGAAGCCTTCAACACAGGGTGAAAAGAGGAGCTGCAGCAATGTGCAGTATGAAAAAATATGGTGTTTTTTTGAAAATGAAACCATGTAAACCTGTTCTGGTACAACCCCGAAATAAGATTTTGAACCTCAAAATGAGCATATTACTTCCTCTTTAAGAAAGTGTGTTTCAATATAAGCCACTATTCTGATTCAGAACAGATTTGTGTTTGACAAATGTTAGGGAGTTTTACTACATTTTTCAGTAACGCTCAGGTAGCCTAGATATTTTCAAAATCATTAGTGTTTTCAGAAGTGAGCAACTTTTTTCCACTGAGTAGCCACTGTGAGCAAAGGCTAAATCACAATATTTTATATTATGTTGTACAAAAAGAAAATCAAAACGTATTGCATTGCATCCCACAGTTGGTTCTTCACCAGATTCTCCATCATTACCAGTTCCACATTACTTATTGTTAAGATTCCATAGTGGAAAAAGCTTAAGTCTCTACCAACAATGATAAAAACAGAGTTACTGTAGCTCAGTATGTTGTGTCTGTACTTCAGTACAGCCGTCTGACCTGTGGGAGGGGCCTCTCCCAATACCAGGGCCGGATTGGCTAATCGGGAGCACCGGGAAAGGTCCCGGTGGGCCGGTATGTTTTTTTGGCCGCGAGGGCCATTGTTGTCA
>JAPMOB010236664.1:0-13335 GCA_029875015.1 Lepomis gibbosus
TCTTTCAACCAAGTCCAGTTGCTCTTGACTTTAACCTTCGTTGGATAACTATGACCTGGATGACTGAGAATCTTCATAGAAATCTTAAAACGGCACCGCTAGTGGTCGCTGAAAACTACATAATGCCCCTTTAAAACAAACTTTTCTTACATAGAGAGAAATTTTACACTTTCCTGTATTATAATTATTTTTTTCAAATTTAGTAATAAAGACATCATATTTCACTTTAAGCTGGTAGATCATTTTTTCCATCCGAGACAGTTTTCTTCTTTCTATGTTCAGTCTTGGGGATTCAGTCTTGTACCATTTTCTTGTTATGGTCTTCATAGCTGTGATCAGCAGTAGTATCTATCACTTCCAGTGTCACATTCATTTTCATTTTCAAGCCACATGCCTTTGTAGTCCTTTGGTATTCATATCCCAGGATATCACTGATTATGTCATGTACCTTTTCCCAAAATGGGCTTAATTAATGGCATTCCACAAAAATGTGTGTATGGTTTGCTTCTCTGGAGCAGGTATTTACCCCTAATTTTGCCTGTGATGAAGTAGCGGGTTAATTTTTTCCACTCAAATTCCCTCCACGTTCTTGAGTTTGTTGTGGAGTGTTAAGTTTCACACATGTTAAGTCATTCTTCCAGTGTAATTTCAGTGTTGAGTTTCCTTTTCTCATTTGTACAAAGTAGAATTATCTTTACAGTATTTCAGTTTTGGGTATAACACAGAGATTGCCTTGAATTTTGTCCCACTGTATACTTCCACCATTATATGAAGCAGTCCATTTAGGGATTTTGGGTTCCTCATTTCCTTTATAAAATAATCCCTCAACTGTGACATCTGAAAAAAGTCTTCATTCTCTAGTCCACATCTCTCTTTCAAAACTCAATTTGTTTCCATTCTTGATTGCTTGCACATCGCTGTCCCCTTTCTCTCGTCATTTCTGAAAGTCTGGTCACTCAAATTTGGTTTTAATCCATCATCATAGGCTACCAGCTTTTCTAATTTGCACCCTTTATTTAAATCACACCAAATATTCAGTGTGTGGGAAGTTATTGAATCTATTGAGTCCTGTAGTGTTTTTGTCATTGTAGTGTTACCAGTTAGGTATTGGATTGGGATGTTTACCAATGTCATCTCAATCTCTTTCCACATTGCGTTACACTTCTTGTCACACCATTTGATTAAGTTGTGCTGCATGATAGTAGTCTTTTAAATTTGCAGCACCAGACCACACTTATCTTTAGCTTACTGTAATGTGCTGTATCTTGGCTCATGTTTTTTTTTTTTACATTCTAAATAAATCTGGAGATCAACCTTTCCCAAATTTTAAACCTTTCTTGAGAGACCTAAAGATTGAAAAACATACAATAGTCTAGGGAAAATGTTAATGTAATGACTTCAGTTCTTGAGCTGACATGTAATGACAAAGTTGACCATCTCTCAATGTCTCTTCTAACTTGTAGATGGCCATAATTTGTTCTATAAAGATGCTGGCCTCTTAATTTTCACACAACTTATAAACAATTCACAATTTTAAGAAATATGTTTCATGGAATAAAATCATTTATGTGAAATAGGACCTGCTGCACAGATTGTTTTGTTATGCCATGAAAAAACTTGCTGTCTTGCTGCCCGGTCAAGCTAAAACCTGGGAGGGGTCACAGAAAAAATCTCCAAAACAATACAACCCTCAGTCAGCTGTTAAGTGTGTGTGTATAGCTCAGCACTGTTATGATAGTAGATATTTGTGTGGAATGTGGAGTAAAGTAGCTGCAATGAAAACAATGTCTTAACCAATAAGCTATTGCCACAATGCAAGTATGCACACGTTTTTACTGCTTCTTGCTCTGTCTCACTCTGTAATGTTTTGTTGATGTAACACACACATACAAATATTACACGCAGTGAATTATTAGTATTACACAAAATATTTACAGCAAGCATCCACCATTCATTGTCTGCATCCATGTACGGTGGCATGGGTTGTTTAAACGCCAGTCACATTTTTTTACTATCATTTGTGAATTTGCCAAAAAAAATAAATTTAAATAAATCAATTAACCCTAACCTACAGAATGAGCTACTGTACTTGGAAGACAACATGATAAGATATACTTTATTGTCCCCGAAAGGGAAAGTTGTTTTGGACTCCGTCTGTTCTGCAGCTTTACAAAGATAACAAAAAAACCCAAAAGAAAATAAAGATCTCTCAACGCTCATGCAATACGACACATGCTCTCATGTACATTAGACAGGTCCCTAAATAGTACGCACATAAACTCCTTCTTCAAATGGCAGTGTTTGATTGAACAACCCTAATGATCTCTGAGCCAAGTCACATTGCTGGAACCAAGACCTCTCTGGTGCATTAAGTAATGTGAAACATTTATTATGAATGGATGAATGAAGAAACACTGGCAGGAATAAAGGTTATCTTCATCAGAGAAACACTGGGTAACTCAATACATATAGAGTATCATACATCATTTAGGCACCTCCAAAAACACATTTCCAAATACAATAATAAAAAATAAACTAAAGTAAAAAAAACACACACACTATTTACACTATGCATTTTTTCAACTGGTAATCACAGGTAGGATTTTGTGTGGGAGATGCAGCTTATGTTGAAGCTCTGGAGCAATGTATTCACCAGTGGGTTCTCACTGTCTTCTTGTCATCTACACACATGGCAATAGTAAATCTTCTGTATTTGTAAAGTGCTTTTCAAGTCTTTTCAAGCACACAAAGTGCACACAGATGACACAGCCATTTGGGGTTCAGTGTCTTGCCCGAGGACATTTCAACATGCAGACTAGGGGAGCTGGTGATCAAACTATCGACCTTCTGAGTGGACAACTGCAAAACATTTAGCCACAGCCGCCCCAGCATACACATTTCTGCAACTGGTTTCACACTATTCCACTGATCGGCCGTTAGTGGTGGTGGCGTTGTAACATTAATAAATAATGAACACGTTTCATAGTGACTGAAGTCTGGGACTAAATCTGATTTATAAACTGTAGAGATATTCTTACAAATGTTTGTTTCTTTTAACAAAAAAAGACAAATTAACATTAAAATAATCTTCGTCATTGTTGTTTCCTATGGTCTCCACCATAATGGCTGAAAATACTATCATTCTAAAATGAATGTCTTTTGGTTTTGGTTGGTCAGAAACTTCTTCTTCAACCACTTCTTAGGTTCTCTGCTACACTCACAATGGTTTTACTGCAACATAGACTGACCACATCATAGTGTCACATAGTTTAGACAGATATAAGTAGTAAGATACAATAGCTGTGAGTGTGATAAAATTTTTCCTTGAGGAATGCTACAAATAAAAGATACAGCATAAGCGAATCGCATAACAAGAGAAAGACTAAGTCCAAATTTCACTTTGCAACACAGAGAAGATATGTTACCATAGCTCAGTTAACCAGCAACATTTAAATTACCACCAACCAGAAACAAACTCTGCAACAACAAAGTCAATTGAAGTCTGGCCCTAACAGCTAGCCACTCTGTACGGATATAGTTTTCCTCATTGTCCAAAACCCCTTTTACCTCTCCAGGTGCAGCTCCAGTTTTGGCGTTGGTCTTCCCTCAGATTGAATCTTAAGTTGCTGCTGTAGTGGTAGTTTAGTAAAACAATTTATAACTAAACTAAACTAACTCCAAATCTCCATCCTCCATAACTGCACCAGCTAATGTTGCTAACAGCTCCCGTTATTTCAGCGAAATGACTTGGGATTGCATGCTGTGATTTGATTAGCGTGAAGCCACACAGCGGCTGGCATCATCCTGACTAATCACAGTTAGGCAGTGGCATGACAGTGGCCTCATGTGATTGGTTAATCATTTGATTTTTTTTTTCACAAAGGGATGCCAACTTTGCCTGGCCTCCCCATGTAGTCAGACTGCACGCCAGTCTACGGTGGTGCACCAATACATGCCATTCAGAGGGGCGCTGCTTCACTTAATGTAAAATAGTGAGAAATGGGGAAGAGATGACAGCAACAGCTCATAAGATTTATCGAACCTATAAACATTGTGATTTTATTAAAATGATATATAAAGTCTGATAAAAACAGGGAAAGTCTGGCTTCCATTGGCCTCTGGGAGAAAACGCCACTTACATTTATTCATCTAGCTGACGCTTTTATTCAAAGTGACTTACAATTGCTAACTATGTCGGAGGTCACACACCTCTGGAGCAACTAGTATCTTGCTCAAGGACCATTGATGGATGTTTTGCAGTGGAAATTAAACCTGTGTTTCCCGTACAAAAGCACTTATTCACTGTTCCATTACCAAAAGCAGAGCTCAAAAAGGCTTGCATTAAACATAAAAAAACTATTCAAATCCCCTGTCCCTTTAACTAAAACTTGTTCAGATCTACACAAGTCATGCAGGTTACTAGGAGAAGTTTGTGGGTCTTAAAGATCAGCCACATCTGACTTTGCTTTATTATATAGTATCGAATTTGGGTCGTTTACATCATTTATATGTTGTCTGAAAAAAGAACTCTATTATATTAAGCACTGTGACTAATTGATATGTGATCTGTAATTAACAGCCAGTCTTCATGGGCTGTCAGTCATACCAAGAACATGCTGCTACAGTGGGCCATGTGGTTTTGGTGCTCTACTCAGTGTAGATTTATAATTGATTAACCTGCTGTTTCAGCAAACTGAAGTGAAGCTGGCTACAGGCTTCTTTTTTGTATTATTACCTATTAATCCAACATGCTCTACCAAGAGTGTGGTTAGTCTGGAGGTGAGGCCTACTGGCAGCACCACACTTTCACCTCTTCATGGAGAGGGCATATAGAATATAGATTACTGCAGTGGGCTTCACACACTGGCCTGGCTTCTGTGGCTGCATGGCCAAGCAGGGAGCAAGACAATGGCTGTGATTTGGAATGAAGCAACCCAGTGTTCAGCCAACGCTCTTAAAATTCAGTGAAATGGGCACACACTCTGAAAGACAAACATGTTCTAGACAAATAAACATTGTTTCTACAGAATACAAGAAGTGAGATACATTTTCACATTCTGATAACTACCAAGGTTTTTTCAGCAGCTAAAGGGATGACTCCACAACAAAGATGTTTTTATTAATATATTTATTTAAGTGAAAGTCACATAGTAAACCAAAGGTTTATTATGCCCCCTTCATCCACCCAGGCAGAGGGTCAGAAATAAAGAAACAGAACAAATAGATTTTAGTCGCTATTCAAATTCTGGTTAGTCATAAAAATATCGCAGGAGCTTTCCTGATGGTCAGATAGCTTTAAAGCAACCACTAACTGCTGCCAAATGTGGATGCCGTTAGCTCAATTAGCCATGCAGCTAGAGGTCTTATTAGCTAAGCCTGGTTCTGTTTCCTGGTCGCCCAGCTCTGGTTCTGTTGCCCATTACGGCACCGCACCCACCAGCCTGCGTCCCCCTGCCCTGGGCCTGAAAACCTTAGAGGACGATGTCTTGCTCGCCCCTGTCTTTATCAATTTTCCATTGTTTTGCAGCACCAGCTGGAGAATTAGCACCACCAGCTGTAGATGCAACCCTAAAAATAAACACAAGCAATTGGTTTGTCTCCCAAAAGTACAATGCCAAAAATGGTTACCTAACATAAAAATAAATAAAACAATTTAGAACTGGAAGTTATATTCTGCAGGTTCTGCACTTTTTCCTCACAAAATCTGCCAATACTGGGAAGATGAAATCAATGCACCTATCGCATGGAAAGACTACTTTAAATCAATTTACAACACTACAGTAGATTCATATTCAAGAATATTCTGACTAAACATTTTTTGCAAGACAACTAAAAAACTATTTATGTCACATTGAAAATAATCCACATTGCAAATTTTGTGAGGAAGAAGAGGAAGACCTATGGCATTTATTTTACTTTTGTCCATTGGTGTATAAATTCTGGTAAAGTGTCCAAGTCTGGTTAAAGATGGCTGGAACAGAACACCACAAACTATTGTACTTGGTCATTTTACAGGTAATTTTTTAATTGCGTTATATACCATTTTATTAATAGGGAAAATGTTTATTTTTAAAACAAAAGTATCACCAAGCCTGTGTTTAAGTCACTTTAAGAATAAGGTCTCATCTTCTTTTAGTAAAGATAATAGCAGAAAGCAACAATCAATTAGATGAATATAACAAAAAATGGAATATTTTATCTGTATATATATATGAAACCATGTAGTCTTTCCTTTCTCTTTCATATCATATTAATTATTCTTTTGTAATACATTTTATTAAATTGTTAAAATTTTTTATTCATGTATATTTTTTTGAGTGTGAATGTGAAGCCTGTAGTTTTGTACAGTTTTGTTCTGTATTTTATATTTTCTTTTAATAAAAAGAATACTTTTTTTTTTTAAATAAAATAAAAAACACCTAAAAATATGGAAATGCATTTATGCATTTTCTTTTGCCAGTTTTTGGAAATTCTGTTAAAATTTGGATGGAAACCTAGCTTCTGATATGTCAGAAAGTTAAGGGTTAATAATTAGGTGTTAATAATTAGGTGTATTGTTTTTTAAGAGAACATAGGCAAATTTCCAATAATATAAAGTGAATTGAAGATCAAATAAAAACTATTCAAAAAAATCATTGCTATCTTACGTTGACATTTCTCAAAATGGTATGGTGTATATTGTACTGTGCAAAATTACAGACAAAGCTTTTTCAGGCTAAATACTATAATTCACTGTCAAAGCTGCTGAAGTCCTGAGGCGTCTGACAGCATTTTCTTCCCCTCACAGGAGATTTCTCCTCACGCTGAGCATGACTCCACAAGTCACAGAAGCAATGGATTTCAATAAGCCTAGACAAGCCTCTCTGAAAATATCAAGATAATGAGAAATCCAAATAAACACAGTGGTGGAAAAAGTCAATACTCTGAGGATGCAAGAGAGTGGAAGAGAGTCACAGATGCATTAACACCAAGGTCATTTATTAAGCCCACAGCTTCGACTCTACTGCAACATCATTCAGAGGGAAACTGCAAATCTAATTTTCTGCGCATCTCATTAGTGGTGGAGCGACCACACTCACTTATCACTCTCTGTTGTGCTCTCCGATGTTTTCATTCTTTCTCTGCTATTTTCAGTAATTGCCTAGGCCTCTGGCATGGAGTGTATTAGGACATCATATAGAGCTGTTGAGCGCTTTCATTAAGGCATATTCTTTTAACAGCCACTGTATGTGTGGTTAAAACGGTCGGCTGGGTTATTTGTCTGATTGCCTTTGTGAGTAATTTGGTTTACTGTGGAGTTCAACAGGTAAGGTTTTCAAAGCCCTTCATTAAACCCTGTGCTTTACCAACTTTTAAGAATTAATGAGTGAGTGAATGAAATGAAAGGAAAAGAGTAATCTGAGTTTCCACAGTCAGCACAGTTCTACAATGACTTTTTTATGACCTTTCAACATTTATGACCAGACTTGAAGGCTTATTTTCTGACTTAATACACCAAATTGGGATCACCTGTACACTGGACAGCTTGTTTCATTTATGTGATATGGGCACAATATTCAGAGGCGTAAAATCTGTGGCGGTTGGAAGCCTCCATTTGAGAATTCACTGTAAAACTGCATTGCATTCGCAATCAGCGCATTTACATGCACTTCCATAACCAGGTTGTAGTCAGCTTCCTCCAGTAAATTGATTTCTTACATGCAATGTAAAAAAGTAACAGATTTTTCATTATGGGGTAGGGGTTTAAAAACTGCACACCTACATCCAGACCTAAGTAAGGTTCTAATTTCAGTTTATGTGCCAGGGGAAAAAAATGTATTACACTAATACAATGTGCTAACACACTGAGCTGTGAGTTGTGAGATCCTGCATGTCTATTGTCAGTCATGACAGAACAGGAGATATTACCCAGCTAGCCCCACCCAGAAAGCCCAACACGTTCTCATCTCAATGCGTTATAACTGACGCTTTCAGCCGGCGTGACAAAGCGTAAGGATTTTACACTAAAGGTACCCTTCAGCATCTGTATGAAACGCCCCCGTTTCCTACGTTGCAGCAACACAAGGGAGCTAACCCTACCTGTTAGCAGGTAGCTGTAGGGTTAGCCGGTCGACATACATACATTCAGTGACTTGGGTTTAGGCACTAACATTTCGGATGGTTGTGGTTAGGGTAGGGGCTTCGGGGGTCTGTCAACACCTTTAGCACTTCTGCTCTGAACCGGACGCCCCGGAGCGTATCATACAGATGCTTCCGGGAACAGGCTCGAAAGCCTTGTAGTCCGAAGAAGTCCTTTGGAAGGACGCTCTAATATTCTAGTCTAGAGTCTCCCAGATGATTGCCTATTGAGTTGAAAATGAATTTTGACACAAAATTTGAAAACAGAATTTGGAACTGAACCAAAAGTGAAAATAATACTCACAAGTTGAAATCAAGTAGACTTAAATCCATTTTGAAACCATGAGATTGTTAAATCTGTGAAATACAATTTCAGATTTTGCAAACAGTATCCTGACTATTACATTCAGATTCAATTTGAGGTGGCACTAAAATAACTCCACAGATAGTGCTCATTCGAAACAAAGTAAAGCTTTAACAGCAAAATAACGTGGGTGTATTGAAATGATCAAGGGTTTGTTCCGAGTCTAAGGCCAACACTCAGCATTCTAACATGACAAGTTAAAAAAGCCAAAACTTTGACTCCAATGCGCAGAGTGGGGGATGTGAAGATATTACCATCCCTCTGCCGGAGCCACAAGTGGTGTGGCACATTGAATAAGACACATGCCTTTGGTGTGAGAGACCCAGGTTCTGTTCCCCACTACAACAGGTCCACCAATGTGTTCCTGGGCAAGCCACTTAACCCCTCAGTCAGCAACTTAGTCTGGTGTGAAGCCAAATTTATTTCAATTCATTAGATGACTGGCCAGAACATTAATTATTCTTACATTTACTGTGTATGTGTGATTAGCTCAGTTGATTCCCTTATGGAGTGTCGTGTGTTCAATCCTCACTTGTTGTTAGTAGTCCTATTATTTTCTTCCATTTTCAATAAATATATTCACAATTAAGCATGTGCAGAAGTGTGTGCGTCCTGGTGATTGGTCCGCATCAACCTCTGGACGCTTATTTTCGGGTCCTCACTATCTCCTGGCAGAAGAAATTCCTGCATTTGTCATTCAGGGGAATCCGCGATCTCACGTTTTTTGACGGCTTTTTCAGAGGTATGTCAAGCAGGCCAGAGACTCTGTTTTTCTTCATAACTTTTCAAAGTAAAAGCTCTCAATTAAACATGACATAAAATAACTGTTGCAAAGACATATTTTTACTAGGCATAATCACTTAAGAAGAAGTGATTAACTTTTGCTGTCATGACTGAGGTCTGTTTCAGCACCAGCCACTATAATTACTTATTTTTGCAGCTATTAAAGCAATCTGGCCACAGACCAGACATTACTGCTGGCGGGCCAGCTTTGGCCCATGGACTGCATATTGCCAACCACTGCCCTTTTTCCTCCAGAGGCGTGCAACCTTTGACATAAATAGCAATTGTAAGTCGTTTTGGAAAACGTCAGGTAAATGAATAAATGTAAATGTAAGTGGACTAGAACTGAGTGTACCCAAAGAGGAATCAGCTGACCAAACTACAAACGGAATAAAGTGCATCCAAACATGCTGTAGCAGCCCACACAGAAAGAATCAACCGGAATCTCCCTTTCAGCGCAACTTCACTGGCAATCTGAACCACCAAATGAATCCTACAGACCTTTCCTGTGACATTGTGTTGGGTGCTAGATGCTATAACTTAAGATTAGTCAGGAAGGATCTCCCTTCAGTACATAACATGAATCATAAATATTTTATTTCCCACATAACCACTCAGTTGCTGAACGGTACAAACTGGTCATGTCTCCAAAGTTATCCACTCATCTGATTACACTGGTTCTCAATCATTTATCAATTATTAATTTCTGTATTAATGGCTGTATTTATCCTTTCATGTGTGTTTAGTAGTTATTAATTGTGTGTATAATAAACTATATCCATTCCTTTTTATCTCTTTCTACCTGATTTCTGGTTGATTCCCCCACAAAGCTAAATTGTGTATTAACTCTAGACAAAAAGGCAACACGGCTTAGTGTAAAACTAGACAACATTTTAACTTCATGTTAATGGTGGAGCATGTTAATTGACTTGCTGCTGTTTTAATATGTATTCACTACACACAAAAATATCAGGTTGTATTCGTCTCATTAATCTGCTGGCATTTTCTGCTCTCTGGTCCGAAAGGGAAGTTTTTGATGTCTTTATTCACAATTTTTAGATCAAAACACTTGATGCCTCTTCTTTCATCTTCCTCTGACAAACTCTCCTGTTTGTTCAGCAGCACTGGCTAGCACAACAAATCCTGCATACTGCCACACAAAATACACTGAGAAGTAAGGTCAGTTTATGAATATTTCATTCTTCGATTAAAAAAAAAAACAGAAGTAAAAATCTAGGTGACAGGCGAAGAAAAGAAAAATGTGTAAAATCTTTTTTTTTTAAATCAATGCTTTAATTAGACCTAAGACCAAAACCAAAAATGAATCACAGTTTAGAAGCCAGTAATTCTCTCTTCTGGCAATTTAAGGAGTATTTTCAGAATTTGCTGCTTTGACAGACAACACAAACTGACAAAGCACAGGTCTCTCTGGGAGATATTTCACGAGCTGTTTGCAACTTTTTGGCATGTGTATAATTGCCTGTTGCTGTCAGAGAGTTGTGTGGGAACACCTGGGCAGGAAGAATGAGCCTCAGTAGGTATAGATGTATTCACACCTACTGCATATATTTCCATCCCAATTCCACTGGCTGCCCCTTTAACCAGCACAGGAAGCAAAAAAAGGTTTTGTATTGAGTGGCACATTCTGTACACAGTGACACTGTTTGTAAGGACACATATCTTCAACACAAACAGCCAGTCACCGCCTAAACTGACTTCCCAAAATGCATAATGCACATACAAATAGTGAAATGACCAAATCAATCTCTCAAACTCACCTCGCAGCTGCCTTAAAGATTGTGTGCAGAACTGACTTTGTCCACTTGTTCACCACACTAAAAAGAAGAGATGCACCGATTGCAACCCTTGGTCGATTCTGATTTGTGATTTTATTAAAGTCATCATCATCATCATCATCCAATCTTGATTTGGCCAATGCAGACTCTTACTTTAATTTTTGAACAAAGATTGAGAGCATACACAACAACATTTTTGTATCTTTTCTTTTATGGAAAATTCTTTCTTTCTTAATATGTACACCAGTCTTCAGTCATCTTGGGTAGTTCATATATACATGGAATGGCTTCTCCATTAGACGGTAATGCTGTTCATGGGTGACATTCTATGGCCTTTTCCTTGTACCCGCTGGTTGGGTCTCACTTCAGTGTCTCATCAGTATTTTGACCTTGCCCTGGTATTCTGCTGTGTTTAGGACCACTGTGCATCTTCCTTTGTTGGCAGGTAGGATAGAGATGTTTTGAGCCTTGCTCAGTGACGTCAAGGCCCCCCTCTCTTGGATGGTGAGGTTGGAAGGGGGTGCCGATACCTTTAGCCTGAGCTGCTCTGCTTCTGTTAATTTTTTTTTCCTAATGGCCGATTCAGTAGCAGTGATTAAGTCCACTATTGGTAGCTGCTTCAGTGTGATAGCAAAGTTTAATCTTTTGGCCAGAACACCTTGCTCTGGTTGGCTGAGTTCCCTATCTGATAGGTTTTCCATCCATCTGTTGTCTGTTTTATGCGTTTTACACAAGAACACACTACGACAGATACTGGTCTTCCCCAAAGACCGGAAACCCAAACACAAGAAAAGCAATCTAGCGTATGCGGTCCAGTGCAGTGAGGAAAGCACAGACCTGTATATTGGGGAAACTAAACAACCACTACACACAGAAGGGCCAACTCCTCAGGTCAAGACTCAGCAGTTTACTTACATCTGAAGGATAAAGGACACTCGTCTGAGGACCACCAGGTGTACATATTAGAAAGAAGAAGGATGGTTTGAAAGAGGTGTCAAGGAAGCCATCTACACCCGGGTTGAGAATCTGTTGTTGAACAGGAGGGGGTCTAGCCACCACTTATCCCCCACTTACAATGCTGTCCTTTCATCACTTCCCAGGAAACTCAATAAACGATCACTTTTGGCCTCAGGTGAAGACGGCAACAACGGTCGTTCAGACTTGGCCTCGGGAAGTTCTAACGACCATAACAACTGTCGTTACAAGAGCCAGGAGCACTAACGAACCAGCGGTATCAATGATCTTGTCAAATGACTCCACTGAGGTTAAACAGCTGAATTTCTCCACTAGTCAGTCAGAACTAAAGAAGTCTCTTGGATCAGAGATAAAACATCTTCTAGTATCTTCAACTTCAAGTCCAGTTGCCCTTGACTTTAACCTTCTTTGGATAACTATGACCTGGATGACTGAGAACCTTCACAGACATATAACAGAATGTAGTAAGTTCCCTTGTAATTGAAATACTGGAAACCTGAATTATGTGGTGCCTGGATCACCACATGCTTCCCATCCATTGCACTCACAGAGATTGGGAAGTTCCTTCTCTCCTTGAAACCCAGGGCAATGTCCTGCCTGTCATGGGTAGTAGAGTGCAGTGGCAGGGAGTAGAGGTGTGGAGCCAGATGCAGACAACGGCAAGATGGATGCAGTTCAAACCAGATTTATTCAAACAAATAAGGCAGGCTAATGTTGGGAGCTTAGCAGCAAATGTCCAAACAAAATATAATCCAGAGGGAAAAAAACACAACTAAGAGCAGGGTGCAATCCAAAGGAAAAATCCAAAAAGGCACAGGGACAGGATTGAAAACTCAACGCAGAGCAAGAACGTCACAAAATTTAAACACCAGTTAACGAGCACAGGAACAGGAACATAAAACAGGTGGATCAGGTGTGCTAATTAGGCACAGGTGAAAACCAACAGACAGGACCAGACCAAAATGCAAAAACATAACTGAACACCGAAAGACAAACTTAACATGACAGAAAACAAGCACGCAAGACTAAACACAGACAAATAATAAACCACCAGAGAACACAAATCAACACAAGGTAGACAGAAATCTAAATCTTACAAATTAACTACAATCAAACCAAGAAAGACAGAATAATCACAGGATAAACAAGAGCACAAAACCAAATCCTAACGCTGCCAATCAGCAGCCTTTGGTACAGACAGAAATACATCCATCAGCCAGTCCCAAATGGCCTTGGACACATCTGGCACAATGTCTGCCACAGTGGAGATGCCCACTCTGTAGCTAGAAGCGATGGTGG
>JAPMOB010236665.1:0-18361 GCA_029875015.1 Lepomis gibbosus
GTCTCCAGGCTCAATAAAAGAGCCTTGTGTCATCTTTGGATTAAATGACGGTAATCAGGAACACAGTGTTCTCCGAGAAACCGCAGGGACACGAAGAACATCTGGAAATCAGCTGCGAGCGTCTCGGCTCCGTGACACATAAACAACCTGAACCTGAGCACCTGAGGACGTCCGGCCGCTGCCTGCCGTCCCAGACAAAAGGAAGGGAATAACACAAAGGTAAAAATGCTGCTGATCGTCTGTGTGCAGCTTTTGAAATGTCAGACGGGGCGCGAGGTGATCAAAGACTAAACAAAGTTTCATCTCCAGCTCGCTCAGACGCAACAGGGCAGATCTCAGCCAGGTGTGTCTGGGGGCAGGTGAGGGGGGCGTTCGCCTCTCTGTAAACGTTCTCATTTGTTTTGTATTAAACACACAAGATAAAACCCTCCCAACAAAGAAGAGTTTAATCTCCCTCCAGTGTCCTTCCAGGCTCCCTTACAGTAAAGATGGCGGCCAAGATAACCAAAACAGGGATTTATTGACCTTGTAGGCTTAAGTGCTTTTTTAATTTATTAAAGGAGGCCAGTTATTCTGCTTTCCCACTGCTGTATTGTAGCTCTGTGACTCCTCTGTGGCAGCTTTGCACGATTCAAAGTTCAAAACATAATTTTCTATCTTCATGCAGGCCTTCATTTCAGCCTCTGTCTGAAACGAGCTGTAGACGCTCCCGTCTCTTTAAGGCCCCCCCTCCTCCAAAGCACACTGCCTTCTGATTGGCCATTGTCTAATGTGTTTACCAGGTTGCAGCAGGGATAGGGCTGCGTGTTCCTTTGTGGGCGTGGCCAGCATTCTCTGCCTGGAGCAAATGACCATATATGGAAACCCGCCTCAGAATGACATCACACCGAGCCGTTAGCAGAAAAAAAACAGTTTAAAACGGAGCGTTCAGAACAGCAGGAAATCTGAGGTTTAAGCTCACAGGGATTTATTTTGACCTCTTTGTTTGAAACTTTGAACACGTTCAACAGCTGACATCGTAACATCCAATTGGCTGCGTCCATTAACCCTTCGATAATTTTCTCGCTCACTTCTTTGGTCTAAAACTTGTCAAAAGTGTTTCGCAGACCGGAAGAAGACGTCCTCTAAGACATTCTGTTTCCCGTCAGAGAGGAAGGAAAGAAATATTCACAACTAGGAAAAACGGACACGCAGGAAACGTCACATTACGGAGCGACACCTGATACGACGACCACTTGTTTCAGTTTCCATCCACATGCTGGAGAAAAGCAGCAGAGACACATAACAGGTGGAGAGAGACAGGAAGAGGCGGAGCCAGACGGCGTGTTTGGCGTGAGCGAGCAGAGATGTGAGAGCGTGGGCAGAAGAGAGACGAGCAGATTCAGGTAACACTAAACTAAGGTGGACACTTACAATAACCTGCTGTTAACTAGGACGGGAATCGAACACGGTACACGGCTCGCATCCATCACGATATCTAACTGTTAATGCCCGTGAAAAAGATCATTATTTATTTATCCAATCTGCTCATGCTGACGCAGAACATTCTTATGCACAAGTAAAATTAACTAAAAGCTTTTTTCAGTTCTTTTTCCTCAACAAAATAAATATTTAAATAAAACTTTGATTCAATTAAATAAACTTTACAGGATATTTATTGAACATTTGTTATGTTGTTGATAAAATGATGTTCTGAATATTACTGTTGTTGTTTTGATGTCATGGCCTCAGGACAAACTTCACTTATGGCCACACCCACCTGTGATGTCACAAGAGCCGCTGTGACATCACATGATGGGGGCGTGGCCAGGGTAAAACGACCCCTCAGGTTTCAGAACACTGTCACACTCGTTCATGAGAGCCTGTGACGGTGAAACAACAGCGAGACGAAGCGTTTCTGCAAAGTTCAGGCGCCCGTCAGCTCGCCAACCGGAGCTCGGTCGGTCACGTTTCAGGCGGCGCTCAGATCAGTCCTCACGTCTGCGGCGCTCTCAGTAATTATCTGCTTACCCTCACTCTGCTTTGAACACCAGCCGCTCCTCCTCCTCCTCCTTCCACCGGCGCTCCTCCTCCCAGGCAGGGCGCAGGGCTAAAATTACCCTGCATGCATCTGCTTGTCCCTGTAATGTATCTGTGCTGGTTCACAGACTCCACGCCGTCTGTAATAATAGAACCCCCCCCCTCCTCTCTGCTCTCCCTGGGGCCCTGAATCGCTTCCTGGGCACAGCAAAAACCACTGAGTCTCAGCAGGACCTGGACCACAGCCCCCCCCCCTTCCCTGCTTTAACACACTTCAGCTCAGCGTCCTCTGAGGTCAGACGCCGCCTCGCCATCTAGCTCAGTTCCCACAGCGAGCTCGTCTTCCCACAGGACAGGAAACGCTGCGTCATGTCAGTTTACAGTCGGGTCAAAGGTCAGAAGTCTCCACGGGCCTGTGTACTTTACTCTTTACTTCTACTCTTATATATATATAATGAATGAGTCCCTTCCAGTAGACTGTAGTCTTACTGTCTGTCCTAAAATTGTTCTCATGATAAAAACATTTCGTTCGATATCGATAATTATCAGGATAAATGTCAAATCGTTATTCGATTCAGGTTTAAAGGCTGATTTTTGCTCCTGCTGCTTCATTATGTGGTGAAACTTTTCTTTGTGGTCACATGGAGTCAAAAATAATAATAATTATTTTACTAGACAAATTAACTGCTAAACCAAATATTTGACGATATATTGAACATTTATTTTCTTGTTATTGAGGAAAATTATATTGTGATAGTCATCGTTGTTTTAGAGCGCAGCCGCACTTTTACCTTCATCTGTATGTTTATTTTATCTTTATCTCTTACAGGTTTCTGCCTCAAACGTACTCTAAAAAATTTCTTCTTTTGTGTGTTTTGTGTTTCTGAGTGAAACAATAAATGGCTGTGACAATAAATCACTACGGCAACATCATCATTTCTCCCAGTTTGGATTTGCAGCAAACACACAGTGAACGTTTTCACGGGCATTTTGCCTGAATAGTTGGACAGATATCGTGATCACTTATCAATAGTGTATCGATTATCGCAGAATCGCTGCATCGTGACATTATCGTTATCGTGAGGAAATCAATCAGTAGTGAAACGACTGGCAGCGACAGTTCAGAGCCGTGAAACGCAGCCCCACTTCCTGTCCCCGCTCCGCCGCCGCCGCTCTGTTGAGGGAAAAGAGACTAAAAAATATTTACTGATCAGATTTGTTAAAACAGATTTTACCTTAATAGTTCTGAATGTTTTATCTCAGATTTGTTCAGGGATCCTCTGTTTGGCTTCAAGCGTTCTGACCATGAAGAAAAGTTTAACCTCATGATGAATCAGCCTTTAAACTTTAAAGAAATAACTCGACATTTATCCTGATAATCATCGATATCGAATGATTTTAGATGTTTTTATCGGGATCACATCTTCGGCCGTATCGCCGAGCCCTGCTGCAAAGATTATTTACGTTTCTGCAGCAGAACTGATCAGCTCAGCGGATCAGGCTTCAGGAAGCCTCTCAGGTCTGACTAGAAGGACTTCAGGCTGCAGCTGATGTGGTCTCAGGTCTCCAAAACCTCAGCTGACACTCAAAACTGTCAAAATGTCGGAGGAGAACGCAGACAGAACCACCACAATGTTAACGTGAGTCTGAGCCCTCCTGACTGAAAGACTCCGGGTCCTGATAACAGAGCAGACATCTCGGCCTCCTCACAGCACGCCGCCATGTTTCAGCGGCAGATCGCACAGATTCCGGTTTGTTTAGTCTGAGCCAACATGAGCCGAACAGAAGAGAGACACGACGAGACTCAGCTTTCTGAATCAGGATCTCTCTGAACGTCAACCTGCACAGCTGATCTTCAACACCTCAGCCGGGGGTTTGTGTTTCAGAGAAAATATCTTCTACAAGGCGTCTTACGTTTCTGATCCACAGCAGAATATGTCCAGAGGTTCAAGCAGGAGGAGACAGAAAAACCTGACGACCTTAAAGATAAACCTTGAAAACAGGAAGGAGGACACGGCTGATCTGATAAAAATGTTCCTGGACATCAGAGTGTCAGTGAATGCACCACCAAGCTGACGTCAAAAGGACGTCCAGCAGCTGCACTCAGGATAAGAGATTAAAAACAACACCCCTATGTTTAACCTCAGGTGTCCCAGTGTCCTTGAAAGCACCAGCAGGCAGTTTTCATTGGCGCAGCTCAACTTTAATGAAGGAAATTTAATTATACAGCTTCCTGCGGAGGATCTGCGGTCTGAGCGGCGTCCATGCAGACGAACTCCTGTAAAACGTTTGGTACTAAAGCAAAGGGTTAATCCTGCAGAGCCTCAACACGGGACTCGATCGGCCGACCCTGCAGAGCGTCGTGACCCACGACGGCAGCTTTACTTCCTGTGCAGACAAAGAGCAGCGGTGAGCGGAGGTGCGATGCTGCGTTCACTGCCCGCAGCCATGCAGCTGTAATTACAGTCGTAAAGAACGCAGGCGGTTACAACTTCCTGCGACTTCATCGCCTCGCGGCGAAGGTTTGATCCAGATGTCGGGTTTAATGACGGCCTGTCACAGTTTGTGGACAGACGAGACGAGCTGGTGAACGACGGGCCGCGGGGTCAGGTGCGTCACCTGAGAGGAAACGACCCGCACGGCGTCCATCCGGCTGTCAATCAGAGACGCAAGCATCAAGGAGTCTGCGTCCGAATCACAGGACGTGTTGATCAATCAGCTCCGCGGCGTGGGGGACCCGTGTGGTACCAGAGCCCCCGATGACAGCGTGCGATGGACTACCAGTGACCCTGAACGCACCGCGGGCCTTTTCATTAGCACAAGGCAACAAGAATGTGGAGTGTGTACTTCAAAGAGGCAGGTCAAACATCAGGAAGCAGCAGAAGAAGAAAGGGGCGCCGCTTGTTTGTTGAGTAAACAAAGAGCCTTCAGCAGCTGGACCCTCACCTGGAAGTCCACAATCTGAAGAGGGACAGATTTAACCATCTCGCCGCACGGCGCAGAGACTCACAAGTTCACACACAAAAGATTAGACACACGGGCTTCTGCACGGACGCCGAAAACAACAGACGGTTTATGAACGCAACGCGAGCTCAATCAGGGAACCGTCTGATCAGAGGATTCTCGTCCTCGCTGAGACCAGCAGGGTTTCTGTGAAGACCAGAATGTGTGAGGGACACTTGAAAGCAGGTTTGTGTGAACGAGCACGAAACAAAAAGGGGGGGGGGGTGTGTCCTCCTCCTCCACGTTAACTAAAGAAAAGGTTTGTCAGGTGGGAGGAGCCTCCTGCCAGCCTCTGTGATTGGCCCCGCCCTCTCTTTGATGGGGGTCTAAGGAATACTCTGAATTCCTGACTGGATGTTCAGCCGTGAAGGTGACACGCTGAGGAGGAAGCTCCAGTTTGTCCTTTCACAGTCAGGCCGGCTTACTGAGCGCGTGCAGAACTCACGTCACAGTGAATTAGTTTAGTGGGAACACATGTGACCCTCCGACACGACGGCCTCGTGTCCTCAATGAAACCTGAATCCGTCTTTATCTCACGGGAAGTTAAACAGAGGACGCCGCCTTCGGACCCAGGAGACTCTGACGAGACGGTTTTAAAATGATTTTATACCAAATGATTAATCAGTTTTTTTTAAATCAATAATGAAAATATGCTGAACCCCCCCCACCCCCGTGGCGGCGAGGCGGATCTTTTGGGCGGACCCGCCCCGGTTCCAAAGGTGTGAATGTGGTCCGATCCCTTTTGGAGTTAACGGGCTCCCGTAGTCAGTGCAGATCTGTAATTACACGTAACGACCTCGTGTGACGCGGCGCATTATTTTATTTTGACATCATGAATTCAGACTTTACACCTTGTCTGCGTCCGTCTGTTCACGGGCGGGAACGCGACGACGAAGTGAAGATTTTTATTTATTTTACCAGTTAATTAAGGACATTCTCGCTCTTATTTCGTCTTTAAGTTGAACCTGCTGACCTCACGGTCTCACTGTCCGTCTGCTCCTAAGGTGAGTCATTGTGTTCCAAATTCAGGCGGTCGGCTGTTTTTCCGTCGCCGCCGTGGACGAGGCGGCCCGCTCTCACGCAGTCTGTGGGAAGCTGGACTCTCCGGATTCTTCAGCTCTCGTCTGAAGAGGCTGAATATTCATGCGGGCCGGCTCGGGGCCCCTCAAGTGCCACAGATAAAGCCCCCGCCCCCTCTCAGTGTCCAGGCCCCCGTCAGGTGGACTTAACATCACACACCGACCTTCAGGCTGAAACACTGAGAGTTCAGTTCAAGGCTGCGCGAGGTCAAAGGTGGGCAACAGGAAGTTAGTCTGTCATCAGGTGGAGCCGCAGCAGAGACACATACCGGACCGACCAATCAGAGCAGAGTGTGTTAACCAGGTGTTGGATGCAAAAACAGCTGACGGAAACGGATTCGTGAGAGACGCTGGTCGATGGAGGCGTCCCCCCGACCGTCCTCGCCGGTCTGAAACACGCGGCGGGTCTGACAGGAGGACGCAGCAGCAGCAGTGCATCGTGGGAAAATCCCCTGCAGAGAGCTGCCCCTCGTCCTCCTCTCAGGCCTCAGCCGACCCGCCGTAAAACAACAAGTGTGTGTTTTTCCCTCTGGAGAGGCCAGCTGCTGCAAATTACACCAATCTGGGAGGAGGAGGAGGAGGAGGAGGAGGAAGGGCTCATTGTTTGTGTCGGAGGAATGAGCTCCAGCTCAGCGTGGGAACCTGCGGAGGTTATGAGCGCCGCACAGCTGGACGATGATCGCTGACGGATTATTGCAGCAGCTGATGACAGAGACTGAGTGTGTTTAACCCTCAAGTCTCCGAGCAGAGCCGCCAGTCCGCCCGACACGCTCGGGATGCTTCTAGAATAAAGCAGCCTGAGAGCTTTTATCAGGGGCCCCCATGTTAGACCCCAAACACCCCCCTCCCCCAAACTCATGTCTGCACACGTCCCTGTAATTAACACAAAACACCCAGAGAGTTAACGGCCCATCGCTGATCTGTGAAGCGTTCGCCGGCTCCACCTTCTCTCGACTCTAGAGGGGCGCCGTGTCGGACATTTTGGATTAAACACGTTCGCTCTGATCCATAACGAGATCCGGAGCCTGTCTGGACTCTGGATCTCCGTCTCTGATCGGAGTTCCTGCTGCTTGTGTAGGAAGGTCGTCGGTACAGGTGAAGAACACAGGAAGTGTTTCAGAGGGATGATTTCAGCTGTGTCGGTTAAATCCAGACAAATGGAGGACCCCCCACCCCCCCACCCCCCCACCCCCCCTTCCTCTGAAGCTTTCTTCTTTGTGGGTGTTTTCATGTCGGGACACGCCGCCTTCCTGCAGCATCAAAGAGTCGGAGCTCCACAAACACGTTAGCTGAGACGAAGCCAGCCGGCATCACGGCCTCCTCTTTATCATCCTCAGACGCTCGCGGATCATAAAACCCCGCAGAGACGAACAGGAAGTCAGTGAGCGCCCAGTGTCAGAACCCGGCAAACGCTCCGTCAGAGTCAAGATCTTGCCGATCGGACCGTTATCAGGACCAATGAATCATTTCACCCGCATGAAGCGTCAAAGCTCGGGACGGGTTCTTCCATCAGGGACACGGTGCTGGACGTGTCACAGCGGGGGATTGAACCCATGTGTATTTTCCACTGCACCATCGGCACGCCCATGGCTGCATCAAAAGACGTTTTATAGACGAGACACGCCACTCAATCAGATCCTCAGTACAACTCTACAGGGAAAGCCCGGGACGCCAAAGATGGAGGTTATCCCGCCCCTCCTGCCAGAAAGCCAACCGTCTGCTTTAAACAGCCAAAACGGGAAACATTTTTCAGCCAATCGTGTGGCTCCGCAGACATTAAGGTCTGTTTTACTTCTACTGCCCATGCGTCACTACTACCTCGAATGCGCAGAAGTATAACCGGCCGGTGAAAACGCTTTTTAATGGAGACATTTTATGCTTTTCCACATTTTATGACGTATCTACAATGTTGAATGTTCGTGTTAAACATGGCCGAAGTTTCAAACAATCAGGTTATTAAAGTATTAAGTATTTAAAAGAAATCACTGTGAGCAAAAACCTCAGATTTCCTCCTGTTTTCAACGCTTTTCTACCAACGGCTCCGTAATACGACACACGGAGCCAGACAGAGCCGCTGTTCCATATATGGTCATGTGCTCCCACACTAACGGCACGGCAACGGCTCAGTCTGCCTGTTCCGCCCAGCAACAACAACAGCCTGGTAACATGCTTCAGGTCTTGGCCAATCAGAAGTCAGTGGGCTTTGAGAAGAGGGGCCTTAAAGAGACAGGAGCATCTACAGCTTGTTCAGACAGAGGCTGAAATGAAGGCCTACATGAAGAGTCAGTATAAGAAAATAAATTATTTTTACTTTCTTACTTTGAATCAAGCAAAGCTGCCAGACAGGAGTCACAGAGCTACAATATAGGAGTGGAAAAGCAGAACAATAGGCCTCCTTTTTATTTATCAGATTTTCCTGCTGATTCTGTTCATGTAGAGTTTATGTTCCGGTGACCAGTGAAAGTGCAGTTCTGGCTCTCTGCCCGTTCACTCAGACAGGAGCCTGGTCTTGTTAGTCCGAAATAGCTGCCCGGAGGCGTTGCCAAGATGGCAGCCAAGTGGCGGGACTTTATGGAGGTTACGTAACTCACTAACAGTGTTTTTAAACTTACTGACTTAATTTAAGTCACATAAGAAACGTTAAGCTAAACCATGACCTTCTGCTAAACTTAACTACGACGTTTCACGATGTTGACCACTAGTTTTATTTTGAAAGTTTTATTTCGCATAGCTATTTTTGTCCTACGGGTCCAAAAATAAAAAGACCCTAACACAGGGTGAGAAAGCGACGCCATGCGGTTTTGACAAAGCGTCCCTGTGTGACGCCCTGGGATGGGCACGGGTGGTGCATTCATTAAAAAACAGCAACAGAAGAAACGTCGTGTTCTTTCAGACATAAATCCATTTTATACGCTTCGCTGCTGCTGTTCAGGGTCATCTGTGTTTTCTGCTCGTGAACTTTGTTTCACTAAACTTCCTTTAAAGAAGGTTAAAGTTGGTCAAACAAACACTGAAGAACTCGAGAAGGTCGTTTCCTGCCCTCAGGGTAAAGTCAAGTCACCGTCTCAGGTTCCCACGGCGACTTACGGGATGAAGATAACGTCGCAGTAAACACTTATTAAATCCAACATTAATCTTTAAAGAAGCGCAGACGCCACAACACGCCGTCGCTTCTCTGTCCTTTCTGAAACGCTCAGGATCCTCTGTTCAAACTCACTTTGGCAGAAAGAGACAAAATATTTACGATCGCAGAAAACAAAGTGCTGAAACTCAACGAGCCCTTAAACCTTCTACAAACAGTCGGGGGACCACTTCCTGTCCAGCAGACAAACATTTAGGAAACGCGCTGAAAGCTGTGATTACACACAGACACAACAAGTGAAACCAAAGCCTGTAAACGCCACGACTTCATTACCCAGAAACCTGTCCGGCTCTGAGAGGACACTTCCTGTGTGGGAGCACAGTTTCCCACCAGGTGACCGAACCACCTTTGTGTTAAACAGCAGGCTCGGACGCTCACTTCCTGGACAGAAAATCCACATTTAGTCGTTTATTTTCACTTCCTATCAGCTCTTTGTGTTTCTGATGTTCTGTCTTGTTGTTGATGAGGATCTGATCAGATATCAGCTCTGTAAAGACTGACTTTCAATAAAAAATGTGTGGAATTTGACAATATTTATCTTTTTCCATCAGTCTGGAGCTGAAATCTGACAGACACCAAAGCTTCCAGTTTTTATTCCTGACTTTGTTCTGAAGGTTTGAAGGTTCGTTCAGAAATCATCACCGTCTGAGTTAAAGAACTTTTTGTTCCCAATAACGGATTGGTTTCCTGCCTGTTCAGTGTTTTCTGATTTATGAAATAATAAAAAGAGAAATGAACCTGATTTAATCCGGTCATCAGATTTCAGCTCTTGAAATAGATGCAAATTAGCGCATATTTTATTAGAGACAGCCTCATTTGCATATTTAAAGATAAAGATTCCTGGTGTTAATCTGATATTTCCAGGTTCCAGTTTGGGCTCTACGCTCAGACACCACCTCCACCTTTAGGAGCTGTGAGAAAGCTTATAGTCAGGCCTGGCTCAGGTGAGCCCTGAACCAGGACTAGACTGCCGGCAGACTTCCCATGATGCACTGAGCTCGGCCTCTTCCCTCCTCCCGCCGGTATTTACTTTATACCCCCCGTGGTGCCGAGCTCTTCTGACTTCCCGCCTGGTTTATCTGCAGCAGAACAAAGCCGGGCTCTAATTATGAAGCAAACGCCGGCCCGACAAAGCAAACACGGCCCGGAGGACCAGAAGCTCGCCGTGTAATTAAAAGGCATTTCCATGTGAAAGCGAGGCGTTGAGCAGAGTTCAGTACCTGAGGCTACAGAGACGGCAGCGTGAGCCAACCTCTCAGGAATGTCAGCAGTGTTTAAAGCAGCCGGAGGCTTCAGAAATAGACAGGTATTTTTAAAAAGGCAGAGTGGGAGCTGCAGGAAAACCCAGACGTGGTGGCGGCTAACAGAGCGAGCACACAGGAAGTATTTCAGCCTACAAATGAAGAGATGTTGATGTAAAACAGCTGATAAATTTTCAAAACTATTTTTTTTAAAAACACTGACAAAAAAACCTTCTTACTAGATTTCAAACAAAGCTTTCAGCCACATCTCCTGAGCTTCAGCAGCAGACGCAGACTGGTGTTCAGCTCGGTGGCGTGATTACGTTTCATTTTTACTTTATCTCCATCTGAGAAAACCCTGGGGAGGACCGCGAGGTGCGACTGAAAGCTCCAGAAAAGGCTAATAAGTTGGCCGTGCAGGGCAGGAGTCCAGAGCGTCCCAGCCAGCCGACAAACAGAGTTTAAACGCCACCAACCAAACTCTGTACAATTTTTAGCGTATTTAACAAAAATAAATAAATCACAGTTACTACGTGTTGTTTCTCTTCACTGCCAGGTGTGTTATTCTAGTGGAAAACATTTAACCCCTTTAACACTTAATTTCATGATCAATTCATTCGCAGATTATTTTTTAGGGTAATTGTTTAATAAATGACAGAAATATATTATAAAATGTCTTGTTTTGTCCAAAACAACAGTTCAGTAACACAAAGACATTCTGTTTACTGTCACACAGGTAAGACGAGCAGGAAAAGACTTTTGAGAAGCTGGAAGTGGAGAATATTTGACTTTTTTGCTCTAAAAACTGGTAAATTGATTATGGAAATAGATTCTGGTGCAGATTTAGAGCTTCAGCCAAACATGTGTTCCTGTACAGGCTGGAGACCAGAGCGGGGTTTGTTTTTCACTCTCAGAGACGTGACTCATGTGTTAAACTGACTCCTGAAGACAACTGGACTTCCTTCAGTCCCAGAAGAGACCCTGTGAGGCCCTGTGGTGCGTTCAGGGGCCAACAGGACACCCAAGCTGCTAACTTCACACCTCCGGCTGTTTGTCAACCAAACAGTGGAAATCACAAAGTGAAAAGGTGAAGGAGGAGCAGCAGGAAGCACCGACTGACCCTGATGTCGGCTAAGAAAATAGCTCCTACCCCCCATCTGCACACACACAACCCCCAACAACGAGAAGTATGTCCTCGGAGCTGCACCGCAGGCAGCAATAATCCCTCAATCCCAAAGTTCACAAGTTACATCACTGATTTAGAGCTCAGACTTCAATAAATCATGCTAATGTGATCACGCTGAGCAGAGATTCAACTCTATGGCATTCCTCTTTCACCTAGTTTGAGGCCATTTCGCCATACTGAAAGTCACACCAAACTCCATACAAAAACTGCACCGATTTATAGTTTTCGCTCTAGTATGAAGTGCGTTAACATCGTACGCCACAGCTGCAGGTTTTGTTTGAAATGTAACGATGGTGACCTCGGTTCGGCACACAGCTACTACACCAAGCAGTAGTCTGCGCCCCAAGCTTTCCGAACAGCACTTTTTACAGCTGTTTGTTTCTGCCCGCGAAGTTGTTGTTTAACGCGAAGCAGCAGCGCGACTGACGGTCAAACTTCTAGGTAAAGTCGGAATTTACAACAGAAAGAATTGTGTGAGGGCACCTGGATGTGTGCCGAATAAAAGAGAGCTTCCGTGAGATGTGTAAAATATATGTGCTTGTGTTCATTAATGTGGCTGCTTTTATCAGTGAGGAAGGAAATCTTAAATTATGTGTTTTTCTAAAAGGGATTCGGCGCGGATGATCTCTCGCGCAGAGGGGACGTTACCGGGGTGTTCCGGGACTCTTACCGAGGTGCAGGGTGAGGTTGATGGAGTTCGGGTACTGGATCCCCGCCAACATGGTCTGGCTCTGCCACCAGGTCGTGTCCTGCTGGTTGTTGTAGTCGGTCAGGTACACGGCGCTGTGGTGGTTCCGGGGGTCCCGGGCGTCGCAGATGTGGCAGGACTTGGTGACCCCGGTGGCCCCGGTCTGCACGCAGTACTCCTCCGGTGGGGAGCCGCAGGTGTTGGTCGCCACCACCGTAACGTTAAAAGCGGCGTTCACGAACTCGGGCATGCAGCGCTGCGGTCTGCCCGCCTCGTCCGTGCACTCATCCATGGCGGCGCGGACGCACACCGCCGCCACCCAGCAGCAGGCCACCAGAGCCCGGATCAAAACTCGCATTTTTAACAGCCCTCTCCTCGTCCTCCCTCAGGAGCAGGAAAACTGCGCGGCTCCCTCTCAGAAACTCTCCCTGAAACTTTTCCTCAAAGTTTGCGGTAACTTATCCGGTTACCGACAGATTCCCGACACGAACAGCTCGAACCGCGAAGAACATGCGGGGCGTTTTCAGCAGGTCGTCTTCGCTCCAGGCCGCGTCCAGAGCTCGTGTCCCGGCTGTCCCGCTGAGTGTGTCTGCGCTCCGCTCTTTGTGTCCGCCGCCATGCAACAGAGTCCAGAAGGAGAAGACCAGGATCCAGACTACACCCAGAACGCTACTGCGCACGTCCGACGCGCAGGGGGGGACACATCGGCCGCTTTCGGGAGACTTCGGGAAAAAGTCTCAAAGTTTTGATTAATCTTTTTTTTAATTAAAACCTCCTGCAGGTGTTTAACGAGCTAAATAAATCACCGAGGTTTCACAGAGGGGGGGCACCACAGTCCAAAACAAGGATTTTGGTTTAATTTCTCAATTATCACATTATCATACTTTAACAACATGTAAAAAACAATCTATAAAACATGAAAACATTATTTGTCTATTTTACACCAGATCCGTCACATGCAGTAACTTTCATCTTTGTTTGTATTTTAAATCTAAAAGTCTTTTTAAAACCCTCCAAAATGAATCGTATCGTTTGAAAGTTTGTTTTCTGGAGCACAGTGTTAGTCCACACATCAGATGAGTTTATGTGACCAACAGTTATTTCTTTTTTTTATTTCACACTGTTTCTAATAGCGAGTTTTTAAAAATATCTTTTCCTGTTCATTTCATGTGGTAACTCGTCTGTAAATATGCGGGATAGAAAGAGTCCGAAACACATGTGAGTGGTTTATTTTGAATAAATCCATGAAAAAGTATATTTTGATTTTAAACTGTTTGCACATGTCGGGCCGTTTGGTATATTATCACATTAAAGACAAAAAATCCATCTGATGTTTATCAATGTGCAGGAAAATGGGTTTGTGTGAATCAGCGCATATTTAATGAGGAAAGACCTCATTTGCATGTTTAAACGTGTAATTTAAAAAAAGTTTCTGTTTGTATTCAGTTTGTAAAGTTTATATGAGAACAGTTGACCGGAGTCTCGCTTTAAAGGCTCAGTTAATTAAACCAACACTTTTAGTTTGGAGTCAAAGAAATAAAGCAGGACGTGACAAAAAATACAAAGATTTTAAAGACAAAAGATTTCTGTTAATTCTGACCAAACATTTGACTTATGGAGAGCCTAAATCCCTCACTTCCGCCTCACGGGACCTTATTTCAGAAAACAAACGAACTTATCCTTTTATCCTGTTAGAATTTAGCCCTTAATTTCACATAGGATATTTGCGAATTTAAAATATAACTTAGTAAGTCAAGAAAGTTGCAGTTTGTTGTAAAACAGTAAAGTTACATTTAGTTGTGTTAAAACCGTTCAATGAACTACGTCTCTCGTCCCACGACAGTATAGGTCACCGACATGTTAGCGTGATAATGCTAAGCTAACGTTCATTGCTTGGTTGCTGCTAGCTGGATAACTTACTTGTGTTCCACGCAGAAATATATCTCACCTGATGTGTTTAAACAAACGACTCTCAGTTCTTTTATCACATCATCCTCTCATGGAAGGTTTCTGACGTTAGCTTCAGTAACGTTAGCTGTAGTAACGTTAGCTTCAGTAACGTTAGCGTCATTAACGTTAGCTTCAGTAACGTTAGCTGCAGTATCGTTAGCTTCAGTAACATTACTGAAGTTAACGTTAGCTTCAGAAACGTGAGCTGCAGTAACGTTAGCTTCAGTAGCGTTAGCTTCATTAACGTTAGCTGCAGTAACGTTAGCTTCAGTCATTGACAGAAACAGTTACAATGTTACGTGATTTTTGGGTTTGTGGTTATTATGTATTTTCAGACTGTTAAATCTCGACAGTTTGACAACAGATTGCGAATTTCTTGACTTTCAAATTTATATTTTAAATTGACAAAAGTGTGTAATTCAGAGCACAGTTCAAACGGGATCAATTTATTTTTTGTCTCTTGCCGTATTTCACTGCACAATGTTTCCCCCTGAATGAGGTTCCGTGGTGTTCCACCGGAAGGTTCTCTGCTATCTCATAATTCTATCTTAGTGTCTCACAAGTTGGACTAAAACAATAAAATTACTGATTTCCGTCTTAATTTTGACGTGAGTCAGACAAAGTTATAATTTTAAGATTTTATGGTCATTATCTTTTTTTAAAATGTTGAAAACTTCTCATCGTTTTGATTTCCTGAGTGTTTTTATTGTCATCATTATTTGCTTCTCTTTTTTTAAAAATCTTTCTTCTTGGCAGCAATGGGCTTCCGTACTTACGGTGTCTGTTTAAAAATAAATTATTTAGACAAAGTTTTCTTATTTTTCTCTCTAATTTGTGAAACTTTTTCATCTCTAAAATCTTGCAGAGCGACAATCTGAGAAGGAAAAACACTTATTGGTAAAAACTGATCAGAATTAAACCTTAAAAACACAAATAATCAGAAACAGAATTAATAATTCATAGATTCATTACAGCAACAAACGGCACTAAGGAAATGGAAACAATAATCTACAATATAAAATAGAAGTGTGCGGTATGTGACAGAAGTGAGACTAATTAATAGAAATAATAACGAGCTTCGATCATGTTGAGAGCTGGAATGGATTTAAATCTCTAAAAATGCAGCATTGGGACAGAATAAAGCAGAATATAGTACGTTACACTTAGTACGTAACATTCATGTAAATAAAAAGCTAATACAGGAACAATTAAGTTGTTTTTAAGGAGTTCCAGGTTTTCCAGGATAAACGAAGGGTTAACTGAGAGGATTTTGTTGAGGACTTTGGACGATGAAGAACATTAACACAGCTCTGATCAGATCTTCATCAACGCACACGGTGAAGCTGGCAGGTTAAAGTTCAAGTGATTAGTCACACAGAATAATTCATGTTAATTCGCTCATTTATCAGAGTGTTTGTTGTTTTTATTTGTCGTGTTGATCCAAGAAAATGTTAAAAAAAAAAAAAACATCCAAAAGAGTCAAAAAATTTCATTCATTTCTTTTTGCAGTGTGAAGAACTCAGATCCTTTAAATACTCTGTACTGTAAACGTGTGTGAGCATAATCAGGACTGTGCAGGTGTATGAAAACGTTTAGACATTTCCATTTATAAATAATCAGGTGCTTCAGCAGTGAAATGAGGTTTATTGGGCAGAAAATGTGACAGGAGCCTGAGTTTGGGCCTTTTGTCATGTTGTTGATCTGAATACCTGGAACACAGCTGGTTTGTGAGCTCATTGCACAGGTGCATCCAATCAGGAGAGAAGCTGGTTCTCCCTGACTCTCCTCTGAAGAGCGGCAGCATGGAGGATGGAGGCCTCAAAGCAGCTGTCAAAGGACCTGAAGACATTATGGATTAGAGGAAGGCGACAAAGAGCTACGGCAGAGATTTAAGCTGTGCACTGTGAGGAGAAAGACCTCAGGCTCAGCTCTGCTGAGGCCGGACGGGGCAGGACAAGATAAATATCGGAGAGGAGAAACCAGCCCACAGCCCGACATCATCGTGCTGCAGATCAGCGTGTCACTGTGCAGACGCTTTTGGACAAACCAGCTTCATTTTGGAAGAAGGATGGAGCTGTTTGGTCGTAACGGGGGCCCAAAGGATCGGAGCGTTTCAGGTCTGCCCACAGTAACGTCTGCAGGATCCATCACGCTGGGAGTCGTGTTAAAGGTCGCGTGGATTCCACTCTGTCAGCTGACACTTCAGAGTAATGAGGAGGAATCAGTCAGAGAGGGGCTCGATGTTTCAACAAGACCACGACCCGGAACACGGCTCAAAATCTACTCTGGCCTTTATCCAGAGGAACCAGTGTCCCCCAGACCTGGACCTCAGCTGGAAATCTGTGGGGAGATCTGATGCTCGGAAACCGTCATCCAGAATCCAGACTCCCATCAGGCGACAGGAAGCAGGTGGAGGCCGTCGTTTCTGCTGAAGGAGGCTCAGCTAAACGTGGATGTGATCTTTCTGTTGGGGCCCAAACTCCGGCTCCTGTTGCACATTTTCTGTCAAGCCTCATGTCAGTAATCAGAAACATTTCTGTCTTTCAGTGATTTCAAAGCTCAAAATTAAATTGTTGATCCGGAAACCTGAAACTGTTGGGGGACCTAAACTTCTGGATCAGACTGTATATTAGATTCTCCCCTCGGATTTTTATTCCTTTATAACAAACCTCATATTTGTGTAAAATCCTGTGAAGTAACTGAAGCCGTCACATAAAGTCAGTGAAATATAAAGTTTCTCCCTCTGAGGAGGAGAAAGTGGAACAAAAAAGAAAATACATGTACTTAGTTACTTTCCATCGCTGTCCAAGTGATCAAACGTCTGAACTGTTATTTATTTGCAGGTCTCAGCAGGTGCTGCAGACTGCAGACCCGCCTCCTGCTAATCTGGATCACCAGCAGAGTTTTTTCCTTCTAAACACTAAAACATGAGGATATTTAAACATCTTATATTAATATTAAACTCTTTTTAACCCTCTGTGTATAAAAACTGAGCCGCTCCACAGCTGACTGTAAAGGCAGGCGGCGCCCCCTGCTGGTGTTTCTTCAGCTGACATGTATTTTGTGTGATAAGTCTGGCACCACATATTTAGGATTTAACTTAATTTTATAAAACCGCGTCACCTCAAATCAAAGTGCTTTCTAAGCCAATGTTTTTAAACTAAAGTCATGATAATTCACATTTATTTGACAACGCTGACAGAAAACAAACTAAGTATGTTGGGGGGGGGTTTCACTTTGTTCGAAGGCACCAGACTCCATTCATAAAAACATCATTTTACCTCTCTGGTCTTCAGCTGCCTCCATCAGTTTGTGTCTGTTATTGTGTGACTTTGTTATTCAAAAGGATTAAAAATAAAGTGTCACGATCACAGACACAAACTGATGGAGGCAGCAGAAGAAAATGTTTTTATGAATGGAGTCTGGTGCCTTTGAACAGAGCAGCTCTGTGTTTCAGGCTCAAGGAGGATCAAGAACATTTGAAAATGCAAACAAAGGGTGTTTTTAAAAAATGTGATTTATTGTTTCATCAACAGAAGAAGAACCGACAGACAAACGCTGAAGAACACAGATTTTAGATTCCCTCCAGTTTCTGATCCTCCGTCAGCAGCTCGTCTTACTTCACCAGCATTTTACTGCATCGCTTTTATGTGACCGCGTTCGTTTGTGGCTCCTGATGCCTCCTTAAACATCATTAACACGCAGTATGACAAAGTTTTTAGTACTCGCTTCTCCTCCACCGGCTCTCTGTCTTTAAACGCATCAGAAGCAACAAACAAATCTGCAGTATTTTTACTTTGGATATCTAAAGTATATTTTCCTGATTATACTTATTATATTTGCAACGCAGGTTGTTACAGGTAACAAAGTCCTTCAGGCTGCAGGACGCCTCTCCTCTGCTGGGGGGTTCACAGGCTACAAACACTGAACATGGTGGAACAGCTGAGTTCTCGGGTTTATTCTCACTGAATTCTGTTTGTGATCATAAACAGTTCAGAGATCAGCAGGAAATGTGAAAATGTTTATTGGGGACGTCGTCAGCAGCTACAGAGA
>JAPMOB010236668.1:0-10171 GCA_029875015.1 Lepomis gibbosus
AGATGCGTCTTAAGCAGCGATTTAAACATTTGTAGGGTCTGTGCAGCTTTAATATGCATGGGGAGGTTGTTCCATAGGGTTGGGGCACCAAATGCAAAGGCTCTATCACCCTTATTTTTAAGCTTTGATTTTGGGACATCCAAGAGCAGCTAATTTGTTGACCTCAGAGTTCTTACTGGAGAATGGTGGCATAACAGATCAGCTAGATAGGGTGGTGCCAGACCGTTTAAGGCCTTAAAAACAAGCAATAAAATCTTAAAATCTATCCTATAACGGACAGGTAGCCAGTGGAGGGAGGCCAAGACAGGCGTTATGTGTTCATGCTTTTTTGTTTTTGTTAAAAGGCGAGCAGCTGCGTTTTGGACTACCTGGAGGCAATTTAAAGATTTCTGATGTAGACCCATGTATAATGAATTACAATAGTCCAGCCGAGCAGTAAAAAAGCATGGATGACTGCAAGACTGCTTGCCTTCCAGTGCTCACAGTACTTATCTGCAGGCTTGTGTGCAGGGTTTGCTAGGTACAAGTGGGCAATGGGCAGGGGTGTGATGAGTCATCCTGTTTGCAGCCACTGTTGGTCGAGCTGATGGACACCTCTCGTGTCCATCCACTTGAAAAAGAGCAAGTCGACATCTTGGATCCATCTGATTGTGCCTCTTTGGGATTTTTTGGAGAGGGCATTCACAGTGGATTCAGGGGTTTCGTTCCTCCCCTCTCTACATGTACCACAGGCTCTAAAGCGCAGAGACGACAGGTGTCTGAATAGCTGAGGGCTTATATTGTTACGGCAGACTAGGCAAATGGACTCAAAAGCAGACTCAGGACAGGTAAAAAATCCAGGATTCAGAAGTTTATTGAAAGGTAAGGTAAGAGCAGAGCAGAGGGCAGACCAGGGAATGGAGACCAGAGCACAGGAAGACAAGGTTAGTGAAATCACAGGAAACAGACAATAGAATAAATTGAGGTAAGCTGACGATCTGGTGATGAGTGAGGTGAAGAACCGGGTTGATATGCTGCAGAGTCTTGATTAGTGGAATGTGGATCAGGTGTGCAGGTGGAGCCCCAGCCCAGAGAGAGAAGCCACGCCCAGACAACACAGAGAGACCGACAGACTAACAGAAGACACAGGGAGGAAGGGAACATACACACAAGGGGTCAGGGAGGAGAATTGCAGACTCATAACATCTATGAAAGTTGTCACAGTAAATGTGATAACCACTTCCCAAATACAGTTTGTCCAGGAGCCCCACACTGCATTATAGGAAAGTCCAAAGCCAGTGGGGAACTTTGCCTTAGCTTTGTACACGGTAAAGCACCACGTGTATCCATTTGTAGATTCGGCCAAAATGAACAGTTTTGAATCCCCACTTAGTCGGCCCTTTATGTACTGTGTCATTACTGTTTTGGCTTTTGTTTCCACCATCCTCTCATCTATTGCCAGATTTTTGTTTGGCTGGTAAAAGGACTTGTTGCCTTGATTTCAGTCATCAGGCTTGAGGCGAAACAGTGGGTCATGGTCTGATGTACCCTTTTTGCTGGCATTCACAGCATCCTCAGCTGGATCGCTCGTGCACATTTGCAGAAATGCAGAGTCACCTGTCTCTTGGCATCACTGTTCTTGGAAATGGCATTGAAAAAATGTTTTTTATTGCCTCCAGTAAGCTTTCACTGATCCCAGTTTTAGCAGTCCCATGAAAATATCAAGTGCAAGATATTTTTAAGAGCTCTGTGGGGGTGACATCAGTCCTTTTGAACTGAAGTCCTTGTACTATTCTCTTTGTAGCTTGCTTATTTGTGTTACTGCATAATTGTCTGATGACATTATTGCTGAACAAATCAAGTGGACTGTGGACTTGGATTTGTTGAGGGGCAAACCTGGGGAGAATGGGTGCCACATCTGGATTGCTTTGGGTTTTCCAGTGTTGCTCAGGTGTTCTACCGAGTGGGGAGCGTGATCTTGGATGGCTCAGCGTGGGCCTCTGAACACTCAGAAGTGTAGACTTCCTAGGGGGGCGTCCAGGAGGCATCCTTACAAGATGCCCACACCACCTCAACTGGCTCCTATCAACGCAAAGGAGCAGCGGCTCTACTCTCAGCTCCTCGCTGATGGCCGAGCTTCTCACCCTATCTCTAAGGGAGACACCAGCCACCCACCTGATGAAACCCACTTCGGCTGCTTGTACCCGTGATCTCGTTCTTTTGGTCATGACCCAGCCTTCATAACCATAGTTGAGGGTAGGAATGAAAATTGACCGGTAGATCGAGAGCTTTGCCTTACGGCTCGGCTCTCTTTTCGTCTCAACTGTGCGGTAAAGCGAGTGCAATACCGCCCCCGCTGCTCCGATTCTCCAGCCAATCTCCTGCTCCAGTCTCACCTCACTCGTGAACAAGACCCCAAGGTACTTGTTCACGAGTGAGGGAGTTTCTTTCATCTGCTGTGATCCTGAAAATGTTGTTTGATCGAACCATTTTTAAACGACAATTAGTTCACTTTTCTTTTCCTTTTATCAAATGCTTAAAACTAAGAATGGTATAACTGTTTATGACATTTAAGGTTTCATTGTGGAAGGTATTTGATTAAAAATGCGCAAATAGATGGGAGGAGACTGGAAACCCTTCACTTGAGGATAGGCCCCAGAAGACAAAACACAGTACCAGACCCACGTTCGCACTCTTGCTCTTTGCTCTCTGCATGCTTTCTGAGCATGCTCCGTGTTCAAGCAACGCCAACGCTAAGAGTTGTCTGTGAAATTTTCTTTTTCTCCCAGCTACATACTTAGCCATATCCACGTGAATCTTTGTTGAATTTACTTTTTGTTTATCAGACCGTTTAAGCCAAGCAACTTTGAATGCAGAAACAACCAAGTTCCCTTTTTAAGCTTTATTCTTTGGTCGAATTAACTTTCACTGCTCACACTGAAGTTTGGACCCCGCCACGTGGGTCCGTTACGCGAGCAGTAATCCAGAGGACATCAAACCGACGAACCCAGCCAGGCTAACGGCCTATCACTGCAAGTTTTCTTCTACCACGAGCTGGTTAGGACGGACCTCCAGGAATAACCTGATAGTAAAAAGCTGATCCTGGCGTGCCAAGCCGCTGAAACTGGACGCCTAGGACCTGAGCGCTAACTAGTCGCGAGGCCACCTGAACACCATCCGGCTGAGAAACAACAAGCAGTACAGCTGAAATAAACTACATTCTGTGATTGAGGTGATGTCCTTTTATTTTTAATCCTTTAGGTAAAACTCCTAACCAAATTTAATGAGTTATCATCATAACTTGCATTTATTAGTTCTCTTGCTCCACAGAATCAAATCCTTTCCCACTATAAACCCAGTAAATTCACATTGAACTCCATTATTCTCATTGATTGCATTCTGGTGGTTTAATCAATATTGTTGTTTGTCTTCGATATACAGTATTTAAACTCACTTTGTATTTACTTTAGTTAGTTAATAAATTTCACCTTAATCACAGGGACTGTGTGTGTGTACTGCTTAAATCAGAATTATTAAAAACCATACCTATGGTTTCCTGAGGGCGAACGGAATTTCAGGTGGTGTATACAAATATTCAGATTCATAATTTTATTAACCATATTTAGGTTCCCTTAACCCAGAAAATGGATGGATGGATTTTTGAAAACAATAGTCCCTTTCAAACATAACCAGGTCAAAGAAAGTCCAAACCAAACAATGCACCGTTGTCATAATAGATTTTCAGATGTGTTCCAGGGCAAAGGAAAACATTACTCTGGCATCGTAGTCCTAATGAACGATACTCGTTTTTGGTAGAAATAAAAATGAGCACTACACCAAATCTTGTACCATGTTGAAGTGCGCAAGGACACCAGGTATCTGCCGAATCCAGATAAGAGTATCATGCAAACATTTAAAAGTACATCATAGTCATAGTCGAGTCAGATTATAAGCCTCTGGAATCCATACTGAACAAACTGATAACAACTAGTCTGCCGTGCTGGCAATGAGTGATTCAACAGCTGCAGTGATATGAGACCTAGATCCAGCACTGCCCTAGGAAGACAACCCTGTGGCAGACACAACCCACAAAGCCTCTTCATGACTATGATGATGACTCCCTGAGTGATGGTATGGATGAGCAGTCCCAGCTTTCATAGCTTGAAAGTGACCTGCAGAAACCCTGCAAATCACACAGTCAGGAAAGCCAGGAGAAAAGAAGGAAATACCCCTTCACCTTCCTAGACCATCAGAACTTATGATATGCAGTCACACAGTCTGATTATTAGGATGTTCCCAGGTAGTTACCACCACCACTTTGGAAAGATGTTCCATATAGGAACAGTCCCAAATGTGTCTTTGGACATAAATATTATTTGGAGGTTATTAATTATAACCTGTTTCATCTAACCAAAACACACAACTATCAATCAGACCTTTTCTCTATATTTTACTTTGCTTTCATCAATTAGCAAAATTGAACACTGATTACAAGTAATCACATTCATATTACTGACATTGGCTAATAAATTTAAATATTATATTTCAGCTCCAGAGAAACTCTCCACAATTCGTTGTTGGTTTTAACGCCCTTGGTTCCCCTTTAGGGTAATTTTTTGACGTTTAAGGCTCTGTGTTCAAGTTAGCAACAAATGTACATTGTCCGCTAAAGTTAGCAACATTACATTTGCATTGTATGGTTAGGAAAGCGAGCTTGTGACCGGGGGGTCGCCGGTTCAATCCCTGGACTGGCAGGATCAAATCTGGGTGTGGAAAGTAAACCTAGCAGTGCTTGCCCTTCCTCATTTACGACCACTGAGGTACCGTTTAGCAAGGCCATAACCCCAACAGCTGACATTGCTTAGTAGCCAGCAGACCAGTCTGCGGTTGTACAATGCAGCTTCCAGGTGTGAATGTGTAACAGGGTGAATGTGATCAGAGCCTTCCTGCAAAAGAGAGGTTTCCTCTCAGTGAAGCTCCCCTGAATAAATAAAGCTTAAAAAAAAAGTCTGGTTACACTTTCAAAATAAAACGCTAGTGTTAAAGTAACATAAGTAAATAAGGTTGAAAAAAGCCTGTAGGTTCAGGCATCCAGAGTAGGATTTTGTTGTTGTCGCTGTCGAGGGGCCATACAATGTCTGCACAATGTTGCAAAAAAACAAAACAACTTTTGATAATTTTGGCCCTTACTTTTGTGAGGAACAACACAGTGCCCTGTTCATTGCTAGTAGGACTTTCTGCTTCTGAAACTTAAGAAACTGTGCAACTTTAAGTTGAACAGGACCTAGAGTTTATGTGTGTGGCGTACACGCAGGTCAATGGTTAGGGCCTCGCACCAACCCAGCAACAGCTCTTGGTGGAGGAGTCAATGAAATCCATGGAGGGTGATGAAATGTTATAAAAGATGTGGTCTGACTCAAACTGTTCACTTTCAGAACTCAGCAGTTTAAAGATAGATGTGTAAATTAATAGGACTCAGGAATCAGATCCATGTTTTATGCTAATACAGTGTTTTCATTTATGCTTGAATAAATAGTACGCCTATTGTTTTCATCAATACTTTAATTTCCTCATGGATGACGGATTAAATGTAACATATATAACTCTTGATGGATATCAGGAAATGGGCAGATACAGGTATTTTTATTTTTTTATTATGTTTACTGTATATATTATGATAATCTTCTTTAATATCACTGTTGTGTGCCTTATTTGGATACACAAGAACCTCCATGAGCCTATGTACATTTTCATTGCAGCTTTACTGCTGAACTCTGTTGTTTTCAGCACTGCTATGTACCCAGGGTTGTTAATTGACTTTTTATCTGAAAAACAGATCATTTCATATTCAGCCTGTCTCTTTCAGTTTTTTCTATACTACTCCTTAAGTGGTTCAGAATTCTTGCTGTTGGCAGCCATGGCCTATGACAGATATGTGTCTATATGTAAACCTCTGCAATATCCAACTATCATGAGAAGAGCCAGAGTGGGTATTATGCTGGCTTTAGCTTGGCTTGTGCCTGCTTGTCAGATCACAGTCTCAGTAATACTGAGTGCTAAAACAAAACTCTGTAATTTATCTTTAAATGCAATTTTTTGTAACAATTCAATTTACAGTCTCCACTGTGTGACTTCCAGAACACTGTCTTTATTTGGCATGTTTGCTCTGGTAAACATTGCACTTTTCCCTTTTCTCTTCATACTTTTTACATACACCAGAATACTTGTGATATCCTGTCAAAGTTGTAAAGAAGTCAGGAAAAAAGCTGCACAGACCTGTTTACCACACGTGATAGTTTTAGTCAGCTTTTCCTGTTTGTGTGCATATGATGTCATAATAGTTCGACTGGGATCTGATTTTCCAAAAACTGCACGTTTTATCATGACTTTACAAGGGGTTTTGTATCATCCTCTCTTCAATCCAATCATATATGGACTGAAAATGAAAGAAATCTCTAAACATCTGAAGAAGTTGTTCTGTCAAACCAAAGTGATCTAACATATTAAAGTGATGTTACAGTGATGCTAATGCGCAGTCTTTTCTTCCCTAATAATAATGCAGACACGTGATTGGATTTTTACCTTGCCTCAAAAATGTTGCTAATGTGGGCTTTAAAGCCTGTTGAGACCATTTATGTGATACTGGGTTATCAGCCACAAGCAGGGGAGGGTAGCTTGACATTCAACAAACATTTAAAGGATCTGAATGAAATCGTCGAAGTTGCACTCACATGGTGAGGGATCAACCATAGTTCTGGCTTGACACTCAAAAATGATTGTACTAGACTAATTAAAGACGACAATGACTCCAATTCTCCAGTTCCCAGATGGACATGGCAAGGCAAAGGGGGCAAAAAGGGGAAAACCAAGGCCAGTAACAAGTTAAAACCCCGTGTGCCATGTTCCTTGAACAGTAGCACAGTGATAAAGATATTTGCAGATTTAAAAAAGTGTATTAAACAGAACTTCTTGCCAAAACATTCTGCTCAGAGCAGCCACACAAATCAAACCTAGTGTACACATAAGAGCCAGATAGCTCCTGTGTAACAAAAGTATTAATATGAAATCCACGTCATGTACGAATCAGATGCAGTCATTTCACAAATTCAGTCCTTAAACCTACACGCCTGTTCCCAAAACACTTCCAACAGATATGCACATATTGTCCATTCCTGTTTGTTAGCTGTCACAATAACACAAAGTAATACCGGGGTACAAGGCAGGCTGTTTTCTCATAAAGGAGACACCACTGCTCAGTCTCGCACATCAATGTCACATCGATTCCTCATTATGGCAGAAATGCTCACAACCTAGTGAAAATCAGACTGATGCGGTCTGTCCCAGTGAGGCCCAGACCTGAGCCGGTTAAGTTTGCACTTTTGAATATTTGATCCGTTTCTAGCAAGATTTATATTAATGATTTAATTTCTGAACATGGTCTAAGCCTTTTATTTCTACCTGGCTTACCTCAGCTGCTTCACCTACTTTGTTAAGAGGGTTCTCCTCCTACTTTCACCTTTTTTAGAAGAAGAATTACATGTTCTGATTCCTCTAGTTGACAGTGCTCACATAATCTTGAAGGGTGCTTGTTAAGTGCAGTGTTTTATTTAGTATGTCCTATTCTCAGCCTTGTCAAGATGTTCTCCTCTTTATTGCTCCTTCTCATGTTTCAGAGTCTGTTTTGCTAATGCATCCACAATCTCATTTCCCTTAATCCTTCTGTGAGCTGGGGTCCACATAATTATCAACATGTTCATATTTTAATTCTGTACAATGTTTCATAAATCTCATTAACTATGTCTGGCCTACTCTGAGATGTAAATGACTGCAGTGACATTAATCCAGAGCATGAATCTGTATAAAGAATTACTTCTCTTTTTAATTCTTCTGTCCGCTGTTATGCTGTTACACTTGTCAACATCTCGACTGCATATAAATGATAAATGATCTGATGTCCTTTTAACACAAACGTGTAAAGCTGGAATACTGAAAGCAAAACCTGTGCTCCCTGTATCAGCATCCTTGAATCAATCTGTATGTACTCGGACAAATGTTTGATATAATGTTTGTAATCTTAAACCAATACTGGAATATTTCCACAACCTTTTTGACCCTGCATTTTCCCCAGAAAATATAAATCACTGATAATGGTACCGTAGTGATTTATCTTCCTTGACTTAATGTCATGTCTCCAGCTACTTCCTCACATTTCCATGCAAAACCCCCGTTTGGCCCTTTCACTCTCCCAGCATGGGAGAAGTACCTTCGTTGTTGGATGTCGATCCTCAGAATGCCCTTACAGATTTACCAGTAGTAACGGTTTATATCTAACATGCAGCGGATAATCAGATTCATGTGATTCACATATTTAGGTGGAGAAGAACTTAGGGTTAGCAGTTGTGGGAAACAATCTTAAAGTTTAAAACTGTCTGATAGCTGGACTTAGCCTGCCGGATATATTAACAAAGCTAGTGGGATCTGGATCTTTAATCTGCACTAACTATATGCCAAGCAGGCTATCTAAGCACCTACTGTCAAATCACAAACTTCAAATCAAACATGATTATTATACAACATGTGAATTTTCCATCTAAGGATTAAATAATCTTCAGTAAAGAAGGTCAGAAAATGTCTGTGGGTTCACACCTCTAGAGTTTTGATTTTATTGTTCAAATATTTCCAATTGTTGCTGTTGTAGGGGCCATACAATGTTTCCAAGGATTACTTTTGATGAACAATAGTGCGTTTTCATCATTGTGTGTAGGACTTCAAACTGCATATTTATGAAATTGTACAGTGGAAGTTCAGGTGGACCAAGAGTATCTATGTGTGTTTTAATCTGGTTCACATGCAGGTCAGTTATTTGGGCCTCGCACCAACTATGAATGTTGTTTAAGCAGAAGAAAGTTGAGAAATCACACCCATGTTAACAAAGTTCCACACCTATGGGCTCAGGCCTCCAGAGTTTGAGGAAGTTGTTCACACGATAACAGCTCTTGGTGGAAGATTTAATGAGCTCCATGGAGGGTGAAGAAAAGTCATAAAATAGTTGGTCTGACTCAGACAGTTCACTTTCAGAACTTTGAGGATGAACACACACCAAGCGCAGTTTAAGGTCAAGTATCAAAGACAAATACACGTACTGTGTACAGTAATCTTCAGATTAAGAATTATTTTCTCAGATTATTAATTTATGCCTGTTATACAATCTGCCTTTCTTATTCAAAAATAGTTTAATTTGTGACATTGTCTTCATGGATGATGAGTTCAATGTAACATATATAACTCTTGTTGGGTATGAGGAAATGGGAAAATACAGGTATTTGTTATTTTTTATTATGTTTATAGTTTATATTCTGACAGTCTTCTTCAGTTTCATCATTGTGTGCCTTATTTGGATACACAAGAACCTTCACGAGCCTATGTACATTTTCATTGCAGCTTTGCTAATGAACTCTATTGCGTGCTGCACCACTCTGTACCCAAAGTTGTTAGTGAACTTTTTATCTGAAAAACAGATCATTTCATATTCAGCCTGTCTCTTGCAGTGTTTTCTATATTACACCTTTTGTGCTTCAGATTTCTTCCTGCTGTCAGCCATGGCCTATGACAGATATGTGTCTATATGTAAACCTCTGCAATATCCAACTATCATGACAAAAAACATTGTGAGTATTATGCTGGGTTTAGCTTGGCTTGTGCCTGGTTGTCAGGTTGCAGTCCCAATAATACTAAGTGCTAATATGAAGCTCTGTCATTTAACTTTAAATGCAATCTTTTGTAACAATTCAGTTTACAGTCTCCACTGTGTGCCTTCAAAAGAACGGTCTATATTTGATATGTTTTCTCTTGTAAGCATGGCACTTTTCCCTTTGCTCTTCATACTTTTTTCATACACTAGAATACTTATAATATCCTATAGAAGTGGAAGAGAAGTCAGGAAAAAGGCTGCACAGACCTGTTTGCCTCACCTGTTGGTTTTAATCGGCTTTTCCTGTTTGTGTGGATATGACATCATTGTAATTCATCTGGATGTGCGATCTGATGTCCATTCAATAATGACTTTACAAGCATTTTTGTATTATCCTCTCTTCAATCCAGTCATATATGGACTAAAAATGAAAGAAATCACTAAACACCTGAAGAAGTTGTTTTGTCGAACCAAAGCATTGTAATGTATTAAAAGTGATGT
>JAPMOB010236671.1:0-22503 GCA_029875015.1 Lepomis gibbosus
TTATCAATAAAAAGAAAAATCTTAAATATTTAATTAAAAGCAGTGGTAAAAAGAAAGGTCTTCAGTCTTAATTTAAAAGAGCTGACATAGCTTGGATTATAAAATGATATAATGAAATTATGCAAAAGATGACATTAAGGACACATAACATGTTTATAACATATATAAATACATATAAAAATGTAGAACCATCGATATGTGAACACAGAACTAATAATGCCAGGACTTTATGTTGACTTAGCTTGTAAGAAACGCATGCCTAGATTAATTTGCTTGCAGGCTGACTGAAGGTTGCATGCTTTCATTTAACACTGTCAGATATTTTTGAAATTTGAAATAAAACAAGATTTTGATACTGAGTCATAACAGAATTAATGGCTGAGTCACTGCCAAAACAAAAAGATTCTCACAACATGGTTATAAGCTGAATGAATGTAAAGATGTCCGTGTGTTTCATTGTATCTTTAATCCTCTCTAATTATTCTGAGTTTTACCACAGACATTCATGGAAATGATTCTTATTGCATGTGTCACGTTATGTTCAAGCGGGGAACAGGGAAACAAGGGAGTGGATCCAGACACAGGCTGGAGGCAAAGCAGGTGCAATTCAAATGTTTTAATAATCAAACAAAAGTGTGAACAAGCAGTCCAAAAGAAAAACAAATCCAAAGAGGGAACAGTCATAATCAAAAAGAAGTCCACATGGTCCAGAAGTTCAGGCATAATATCCCCAGGAAAACACTAAGAACAGGCTGGTATACTAGACAAGTTGACAAAGACAAGGGGAGCACACAGACTTAAATACACAAGTGAGGGGAAGGTAGCCAGACACAGGTGAAACTAATTAGGACAGGGCAGACAATCAAAATAGGTGGGGAAGCACACAAAGTCAGGAAGTAAAGTACGCATGAGGAAGGATTCTTAAAAAGGAAATAACAAAACCAACACCAAATCTGTGAAATAATGAGGTCATAAAACGCAAAGCATATAAAGCAGTTAAATGAGCTCCACCTTCACTAAGGCCAACATTATAATACTGCCTACATGTTAATGCATCAATAATATTGATCCCTTGATATAATAATAACCCTGACAGGGTTCATTCTGCATGGAGTAATTCACTTTGGATAATTTAACTCCATTTTAGTAAGACTTGTATTTGTAATGACTTTTTTACATTGTAGAATTGTTACTTTTACTTAAGTAAATCATCTGACTATTTCTTCCACCATTGTTGAATGTCTGCTCCTTAATATACCACTCTCATAAGCACCATACTTCACAGTATACCGTATTAAGGCTACATTTGACACCATAATGATTTCTGCTACTGTGTTGTTGCGAAAGTAACATTGTGATGTCAGGACCTTTTTGTGGAAATGATATACATGACCAGATGATTGAAATACCTTTTCCACCACTTAGTCTCACACACACACACACACACACACACACACACACACACACACACACACACACACACAGTGATGATGTGTTGTGCTGCCGTGGCTCCTCTCTGTTGAACAAGCGGAGATGGGCGGGGTTTTTCAACAGTCCAGCCAATCACAGCCACCCACGACCGGTCGGTTGAGTTCGCTGCTCGGTTGTGACTGGGAAAAGAGGAGCAATGCTGCTGATTAGCAGCAAAGTCTCTGCTAGCAGTCAACACATGGGACTGTTGAGAGTTAACGTTAAGTGAAACGTTAGTTTAAGTTACATCGGCTGACATTAGAGAGACAAAGCGAGATAGGATTTGTCTGATGCAAATCTAACCATGGTTTCCATAGACCATGTTGCACAGAAGATACTGACTTACATCCCCTATGTTCTTGTTTTGATTGACATGAGATATGAAGGTAAGAAGCTGGCTCTACTTTAATAGGCAAGTTAATGGCATCTACATATTTAACTTTGCCATTAACAAAGTTAGAACTTGAGCCAAGGAAAGCCTGTTTTTAGTTAGAGTAACGTTATATCGCTAATGTCAATGTTAGCTAGCGAAATTTATAACTGTTGGCTAACGTTAAGCTAGCTAACGTTAAACATTGGCAAAGAGGAAAAGCGTTTTAAATGATTAGTTTAACGTTAAGTACGTTAAATAACCATTTTTTAGCCTACGTGTGATTAAAACGACGGCACGATACGTCTTTAGTAACGTTAGTATGCTTTGTGTAAACTAACCAAACTGTAACTTAAAACATAGTAACATCATCTAGCTTGACACTTAATATGTCAAAGTCTGTCTAACTATAACGTTACTGATTTGGCATTGGAAACGTTAATTAACTTGAATAAAGTAGAAATTGAGTAATGTACTGTAACGTTAGTTACTAGTCTGTGTTAATATCTCAGTTTTGTGGTGGGATATATCACGATTGTGTGTTTTCAGGAGTGAAATGTGGCAGGGATGGGAGTGTGGACAATCATATGGAGATGGGGAAGAAACTGCTTGCTGCTGGCCAGCTAGCTGATGCCCTCTCTCATTTCCATGCTGCTGTGGGTAAGTTGTATTCAATGGTTACCTTGTTTCTCACACTACAGAATACAATCCAGAAACCTTTATAGTCATGTTTTCTTTGTCCTTTTGTCAGATGGAGATCCCAAGAACTACATGGCCTACTACAGGAGAGCTACAGTGTTTCTAGCTATGGGGAAGTCAAAGTCTGCACTGCCGGATTTAAGCCGAGTCATCGAACTCAAACCAGACTTCACATCTGTGAGTTGCTGTTCTTACATCAGTTGGTCTGAAATAATTCATTTTCAAACAGTTGTACACAGAGTTACGTCATACTGCAGATTTGCATTGCAGGTCTAACAGAATTGTGTGAGAAACACATCTACACAAATAATTGGAAGGTTCTGCCGTATATGTATATATAGTATAAGTTCAAGTTTTATAGTTGAAATCAGCTTAAAGGGTAATTTTCACATGTTTTGGGGTCTAGAAACAGTTTGGTGTGTACATAGAGGAACTGCTAGCAAGACTTTATTTCCTAACTTTATTTATAACATAACTCTCCAACTCTGATTCACATTTCCACCATCATGTTCCTGCAACGACTCGCACCTCACAAGATTTCAAAATGTGATAATTGTCCTTGAGGGAGACTTCTATTTCTGGTTAAAAACAAGGGGTGTTACTGGATGTTACTCGTAGGGATCCTTTCCATGATGCTGTCAGACACCTAGTGTAAAGTTCTGAGCCTGTCGGTGGCAAAAAATAAGCACTTTATGTCATCGTAATTTGACGAGTGAAATTGCCGCGAAGGAATACATTGCAACCACTGCGGCTGGTCTGCGGCTACCGGCTAAAGCCACTTACTGCATGGATTCTAAGACATTTTGTACCTACTAGTCGTTTAGACTGCAAAATATGTAAGAAATTATTTTTAAAAATGCCAAAATTACCCTTTAAGGCACAACTGTGCTGGGAATCCGGTCAGTTATGTCAGCTGTGTTGATAAGTCTATATTTGCAGTCTTATGCAAAAAAAGTCTTTCCTCCATCACTTTAACAGGCACGGCTTCAGAGAGGAAACCTCCTTCTGAAGCAGGGGAGACTAGATGAAGCAGAGAGTGACTTTAAGAAGGTGGTAAGTATAGCAACATCCTGTTTAAACACTACAGCAACAAAACTGAGAGGGGTACCCCCTACTTTGTTATAGAAGCAGAGTTCACCAGAAGGTGTCAGTGTTGTTCTGTAGCCTGGTTATGTAGTGAAACTAGACTCAAGCATGTATACTAGGTGTAATGTTTTTTTCAATATGATTAAAAAACAAAGACAATAGTTTAACTTATTAATAGCTTAATTGTTGTGAAGAATAATTATGTTTTTCTGTGTAGTGCGCACACTTAGTGACTTGTTTACTGTACAGTATACTGTAATCTATAAGAAGGACAGTAGGAGAGGTTTTGTTATTTATGGGTGGATGGACTTAACAAAACTCTTTGAAGCCAAGTAGCAAGGAAGTTATACTGATGCACGTAAGATGTTAGAGATCCATAAGCCATCTTACAAGATATAGATAGTGAGTAAATTGTCAGGGAACTCTCATTTGGGCCTTCAGCTATCATTTTTAGGTGCTTGTTAAGGATTAAGACTGAAGCTCGCTAATGTATTTTCCATTAGAATCACCGTTTTTACAGTGAAGTTTCACAACACTCCCAGAAGACATACATGCCCTTGTTATACCTATTAGTTCTTAGATTCCATTTAAAGCTGCTGTGTTCTCAGGTGAGGTAATCATGCAGGGAAACATTATGTCCCTCTTCTATATGGGAATAGGATGTGAATGTCAAAGTGTCTAACTGTGCCAAGGGCATGTGGCAGGCCTGCAGCCTAATAGGCCTGTTTTGATCATTAGTGGCCTTGCGTTTACACTTACTTTTATTGAACACACAGAAAACCAGTAAACATGTGGTTAGCTTAGCTATTACATGTAGGTTGAGGCTCAGTGGTATGTCCTGTATTGCTTTTTGGCAGGCTGTAATAAAATACCTCAGGTGGCTAATGTGAAAGAGTGCAATGTGCCACAGGCTGCTAAACTGTATGATTTATGATTTTTAAATACAAGTTAAAGAGTGACTTTTAGGAGTGACAAAGGAATAGAAAGTTTTTAAATTGCAAACAAGTGTGACACCTCCTCCTTCCACATTCCCAACAGAGCCCAACTGATATCTCAGCTTGAGCAGATTTACATGGACAAAACCATGGTGGCATAATGTCCAGGGATCTGGCCAGAGGTGCATGCTGTCTTGCTGCTTCAGCAGTTTGCAACATTGGCCTAACGTAATGCATCATATTTATGCATTACACCCTTTCCTAAGATTAGCTAGCAGGAAACACTTAAAGAGTAGCTAGATCTATTTGTAAAGGATTAGCTGAGATTGCACTTGAATATGACCTCCATGAGGAGGACGATTATAATGTAATGGGTTTAGGGAATGGTAAGGACTGCTCCTGCTGTGATTGGCCGTACTTTAAAGAACCTCATCAGAAATATAAGCGCTCATATTGGAATGCCTTGGTGAAGGATAGAATCAAACTTCTGCTTTTTTCCAGTTAGACAGCTTTAATCTTGACTCTTAAGTATGCAGTGTAATACCTTGCCTTGCAATGTTCCAGCTGAAGTCCAACCCCAGCGACAAAGAGGAGAGGGATGCCCAGAGTCAGCTGACAAAGTCGGATGAAATTCAACGGCTGGTGGCTCAGGCACACCGCAGCTTCGACAGCCAGGATTATGTGACAGCTGCTGCCCAGCTCGACAGTATCATTGAGGCAAGATACCTACCTTGTTGGCATTGCCTAATTTTCCTGCAAGCACGATATTTTATCAGCACTGCTGAGTGTACTGAGCATTTGTATGGTAACTAGTACTGCAGTTTGTAAGAGTTACTATCCACCTGTTGCAGACCTGTGTTTGGGATGTGACCTCTCGTGAGATGCGGGCAGAGTGTTTTATTCAAATGGGAGACATGGGAAAGGCCATCAGTGACCTTAAAGCTGCATCGAAGTTAAAGAGTGATAATACCCAGGCTTTCTACAAACTCAGCACCATCTACTATAATCTTGGAGATCATGAGATGTCCCTCAAGTAAGAACCACTCTCACATTGCTTTCTTTGAGGAAGCTGCCACACTGTATCAGACACTGTGACAAGTACTGGGATTTAACAAAGTGTCACTATAAGAGAACTTTCTAATTACTAAAACGTTTCACCCAGAATCAAACATGGAACAATCACATCTCCATTAGATTACATCTAAATTCTTTTGTACATCAACATTGTTGAAACATTTATTATATAAAGATAATGTGTTTTTGTAAATTGAAGCTGTAATGCCGTAAAGGGCTGTTAACAAAGTCATATTTAAAAATACATATGTATTGTATTTGTCTTTATGTGATAGGGAAATGGACAAATTAGATTTATTTTATTTTTTAATTTTATTTATTTTTAAACGATACAACATAAGCCTCCTGCAGTAAATGGCTCATGAATTTTGTTTATTGCCTGGACTGTTTGCTCTGAATTTGATGGTCATTTTTGTGGTGATGACACCTCAAAGTATAATTAATCTTTCAGTTATTTCTAAGACATTTCAACTCACCAAATGATAAATATTTGCAGTTATCTAATCAGTGCTTGCCACTTTCTACCTCCTGTAAGTTGTTTCATGTCTTAAAGTCACATAAAATGATAGTTTTCAGATTTTTAATAGCTGGCATATAATTAGTATTCAGCATATTATGACTTTCTTGCACTATTATGCCTATAGCTAACAAAGCCAATCATGAGCATTGTAAAAATACTGAATTTTATGTGACAAGCAATAAAGGCAAAGCAATCATTTATAACAACAATACATACTATAGCATCAAAATGATCATATAGCGGAAATCTAAACAGTTTGAGTTTCACCCAAGTGTTTTTACTGCTGTTTTTAAAGGGCAACTTCGGTATATATACTTTTTTTTTAAACTTTGGGTATGTCTGTAATAATTGGGGACAACGTTTCTTGAAATACCGAAGTTACCCTTTAAGGCGTTCTTGTTATTTTTGGTAATATGGAAAATTAGCCTGTCTTACCTTCCTCCGCCTCTTGTCTGATCTGCAGTGAGGTGCGCGAGTGCCTGAAGCTTGATCCTGATCACAAACTGTGTTACAGCCATTACAAGCAGGTCAAGAAGCTCAACAAACAGATCCAGTCTGCAGAGGAGCTCATCCAAGAGCAGAGGTGGGTGGGTGGGTGTGTCTGTCTCTGTGTATTTGGGCAATTGCATATCCCTGCAAATATTAAATAATATCCCCTCTGAATACCAGGGATTGCATCAGCTGTAGAACCACTACTTCCTTACCCTCGAGCACTCAGACTTTCTGGTCTTACAAACCGGCGGGCAAATCCTGACTAAATGTGAATGGATGTCACATTATTTGACATACATAAGATATCATATTCACAACACTAAACCGAGAAAATAACAGAATGGCATGATGGTTCTGGGTGCAGTGGTTACATCCTGCTATATCAACAGCATCACAGTGGTGTTCAAACACCTACCTGCTTCTTTTAGGTATGAAGATGCAGTGAGCAAATATGAGGCAGTGATGAAGACTGAGCCCAATGTGCACCATTTCGCTCTCCTTGCCAAGGAGCGCATCTGCCACGCGCTGGCACAGGTAAGACCCCTTACTGCTGCAGTGGGGTGTATTAGCTCACTATTAGGCTTCTTTAAACCATACATCCAGGCATCATGTTTTTTTTTATGTGTCATGACCAGGGTCAGCAGGCTAGCAGAGCGATCTCAGTCTGTAGCGAAGTCCTCCAGTCGGACCCGGACAACATTAACGTGCTGAAGGACAGAGCTGAGGCCTATGTCCAAGACGAACAGTATGAGGAAGGTAAGCCTGTCAGACTTAGCTATATGAAGTTAAGGTGTATTTATTTTTTCAGTTGAATGGTCTGTTAAATGTTCACACTCCGAGTCAGGGTCATACTGAATGCTGAGAATGTATTTATTGTATTATTTTAGTTGAGAAAGTCCATGGCCACTCTGTGTTTTTGTTGAAGATGGACTGAATTATGTAGGTGTTGTACTTAAGACAGTTCTTCTGGAAACAAACTCTATTGATTTAGTTACACCTATATGATTTTAATTCTAAGTAGCTTTTTGCACCATTTTTTACCTGCTTTTATTAATTAAGCTTTGGTGAGAAATATGCAGTTATTTAAATTAAGTTACTGAAATCCACAATCAGTTGCCAGATTATACACCTAGCTAAAACTAATGCAGTCTATCAGTAATAATTCCCACATTCATGAAGGTTTTAATGTTAAATTTTTGTTGAAATGGTTTCAGAGACTCAACTGTATGATCATTTTGGAGGCAAACTCTGCCTCATTTAACACAATCTTCAACACAGTTCATCACCAGATCCTTGTTCACTTTGAAATAAATACGCACAATAAAGACTAAATGTAAATAAATACAACAAGGGTTCATGTCTAATTTGGTTAAAGCATATAACTACTATGTCTAAAATCTGAAATAGACAAACGTCATCTGTTAAGAGTGCTTATTCCATAGAGTATAATTAGAATGAGATGTTGAGCACAGTGTTTTAGAAGTACATCCTGCATGACGTAGCGCTGCCCTGAACTGCTGGCTGAAATTAAGCAGAATTTTTTGTTTATCAAGCCTAAAGCCATTCTTCAGTGGTGGTGCCAAAACACACACAGCACTTACTATCTCCATAAAGCTTCTGTTGGCAGGGAAGGGATTAGGCTGAAACAACGGTCTCCCCTATCTGTTGTCATATCGCAGAAAGTCCAGTGACGGCAGATGGTGAAATCCCCAGGAATAGCCTTGTCTCCCTGCCATCATTTTACCTGTCACCTGATGTTCTGCTTCCACTGCGCAAAAAACCAATGGATATTTTTGTCAACCTACATTTTATGTTTATCTGTCAATTAAGTTTGAAATTTGGTGTAAACCATCCCACCCATCTCACTGTCTTTTTGTACAGATTGCCAATGCAAGGACCAAGCCCTAGAATAAGCTTCACTCCAGCTGCTCAGTGCATTACAATTTGAAACCCTCACATGCGAAACTCGCTATGGCTGTCAGACTGATACTAGCTAAAAACACTGGATCACTGGGGGGGTGTATATACACCATTGGTATTGCTAAATGTACATACTCCGTGTTCTGGTAATTAGGACACAGAGTGCCACTGTGGTTCTCCAAACCAGGCCAAGCAAATATTTTCATTTTCTATCTTCTAAATTTTTATGACAATTTCACCTGTTTCCACCAAGTCAGGCTCCACCATTCCTATTGATTTGCACTTCATAGACTAAAAACTGCAATGACTCATAAACAACCAGTCTGCTGCACTCAATGTAGAGCTTTTCTGTGGTTATTTTTTAATAGCCTGCTGCTAGTTGAAGCTTGAATCGAGGTAACTACTGTGGATTGTGTGCGTGTGTGTGTAACCACAGTTTGACAATGTGCGTCATTCAAATTAGAGACTGTAGATGGGAAACATTTTTACCTCACACCTGACACTTTCAAATGGCTGTGCATGAATAAAAGACGATTGTAAGATATTGGAAAGGATTATATGCGTGTGCTGCTAACCTGTGTCCACCAATGTGTCCCTTAGCAAGACACTTAACCCTAGATGCTCCAGAGGCGTGCGACCTCTGGCATACAGTATATAGCAACGTAAATTGCTTTGGATAAAAGTGTCAGCTAAATGAATAAATGTAAATGTTGGCATAGAACACCAAATATGGTTATTAAAACATGTCCCTAGAACGTACATAACATCCAGTTAAACCCACAATTAACATCACCATCACTCCAGGTAGGTCAGCCCCAGAGTAATAACATCCTTCACTAAGATCCCCGCAACCGCCGCCGAGCTGAGGTTGTGTATGTTGTCATTAAGATGGCATGAACACAGTCACCAGGTGGGAAGGCCAGACCTCATCTGGGCTTTTAAACTGTCAGAAACCAGGGGAGTTAAATTCACCTCAGTACACCTCACAGGGTAAACAAGCTTCAAAGCACCCAAACGTGCATGCACAAACAGCCTGGAGCTGCTACAACATGATCTGAAGGTGATGGGGCTTTCTTAATGATTTTAAAGTGGTTTGTTTATTAGGGCAAGATAAAGCATTTTCAGAGATGGGATTACTGAAACTAGTCAAGACACTAGTCAAATAATGTGATGTATGTCACAATGTTTGTTAGAGTGATGGAGATGGTGAAAATGTCAACAATACCGATGATTCTGGCAACATTAATAATCTTTTAAGTGTCTTAGTCATACTCAATTATTTTCATGCAGAGCTTTTATTGTACATGTTTTTTTGTGTTTTTATCGTGTTTGTGTTAAATATTCAAACATCACATTACTTCCTTCACTTTTTAGTTTATCAAATCTCTAACACAACAGTCTCAGCAAGCCTGTTGCCTGTTATTTTATTATTTTTTCAACAGTTGAAAAAATAATAAAATAAAATATAATATAATTTTCAATAAAATTATCCTCTTTTTAATACAACACTTAAGTGCAGTTTTTTGTCATTAGATAAATGTGAGAATATCTCAGATACAGTAGCCTATTTGATTTATTAGCCATGCTAGCAGCATCTCTCAATGTCAGACGGCCCAGACATTCATGGTCCCCTCAGGATGAATGTAATCACTTCCTCTGACTTTTCTTCTAACACAATCATCAGGTCAGAATTTCAACTTGCCAAAATTGTCATGACTAAATAACTGCTAAACTCCCATATCATATTCCCATAAGAATCAGCTGTACTTTTAGTTTAGTGCAAATTAGCAAATGTTAGCATGCTAACATGCTACACTAGGATAGTGAGCATGGCAATCATTACAGCTGCTAAACATAGGCATCTTAGCATGTAGATCCCGACTGAGATTTTTAAGACTGATACAGAGTCTGATATTTGATGGTTTTAAAATACAATGCATCGGCCGACGTTCTTTTTTTTCCCACCTGCTTTGTGGAAACGCATAACATAAACAAAGATTATCCCTAACATTTATCTGTAGTTATAGGACTTAACCAAGATACAATGACTTGATGCAGTTTAAACTTTTTGTTATAAATAGCACTTTGAACTAAAGAAGAGCTGATTTTGTGTATTGAGGTGGATTGTGTGGTGCCAACAGGAGAGTTGCAGAGCGCTCTCTGGTGGACAAACTATTTAAGGACAACACTTATAACATGATTGAGCGATCAGTCTCTAATTTAGCATGACTGTTGACGCTTAGTCTTTTTTTTTTAAGGGGTTACATGATGCTCCCATGATCACACATCTCTCTCACTTATGACAAAACAGATGATTAGGCTTTGATTGAGTCAACAAAGTATTTCAGTTCTAAACTTTTGTCTCCACTTCTGGCTGTGAGAATTTTACACTGTGGACGCATGCTTATGATGTTCAGAAATAGTTACAAAATCAACAACAATCAACAAAATTTAGACAAAGTAATTACTATAATTCATTATTAGGTTGGTCCACCATAGGCTCTGCCATAATAGTTGTTGTAGCCTACTCTGTTGCTACGGTAGCTCCAGTGCCATGTAGAGAGTCGTATCCTCCTCTCCTTTAAATTTCAATTCACATGGTTTTATTATCATGACAGGACTGCATACAATACAGTGTTGCCAAAGCATATTAACACAAGCTATACAAACATAAAAAAAACAATTCTCAATAGACCATTTTTATTTAAAGCATGGCTCTGGGTTGCTCCCTCATTAAGCTCTGGCAAATCAATCATTGCCTGGCTGAAAGACACTAGCAGCGTGAATGCTTGCTACCACAAGGTCTTGAAGACTGTTTTTTTTATTTTTTTCTGTTACTGTACTTTACTTCCCACTAGCTGCTTTAAATGAGTAAGCAATACTGATTATGTCCTGCTTTTATTTTACAGCTATTAAGGACTATGAGACTGCTTCAAAACACAGTGAGAATGATCGTCAGATAAAAGAAGGCCTGGAGAGAGCTCAGCGACTTCTCAAACAGTCTCAGAAGAGGGATTATTATAAGATCCTGGGAGTGAAGAGGTGGGCATACAGGACGTTTTATAGATTCTTTGGGGGAAATCAAGAATCTGGGTATTTTTGTACAAATTACTTGCTTTACAAGACTGCATCAGAAAGCAGTCTGTTTTTTCTTTTAGATTGTGTTAAACAACCACAACTCTACAAAAAATCCGTATTGCACTGGAAGCCACATCATTTCCACCTTTTTTTTTTGTGTTGAAAAGTTCTATTGAGAATTTGAGAGAGAATACATTCTAAGGCAATGAAAGCACTCTTAGTTATAAAAAGTAATGATTTATTACATCAGAGCCAATGTGGTAACCCTGGCAATTTGATAAGTATTATTAGGTCCAGCTTGTGTTGAAAAGAAGATAAGCCGTTTTCATCTTTATAAATGTGCTGATGACACTCTCCCTATTGTCACAGAACTGCCCAGAAAAAGGAGATCATCAAAGCGTACAGGAAACTGGCACAACAGTGGCATCCAGACAACTTCCAGGATCCAGAGGAAAAGAAGAAGGCTGAGAAGAAGTTCATAGACATCGCCCAAGCTAAAGAGGTTCTCACTGACCCAGGTAAAAAGCGTGTGGTCTGCAGAGTCAGTAGAAAGTTGTTACTGCCAGTCTCTCAGGAAATGACAGGCCTCTGAGGGGCTGCTGTGAAAAGCTTGCAAGCACTTATTGTTTTGTCCAAGTAGCTTGAGACCTTCATTATTTTACTGGCCATCATTTTCAGTAAAATGATGGACCTTATTTCCCCATGTGTTTGTGTCTGTGACTAATTGGGACAACATTTATTTTAAATTGGTCCAGATATGAGCGAGCATGCTGCAGTCTGCAGCACCGAGACAGGGCTGCAACGTGATCCTTCCTGGCAATTGCGCCCCGTCAAAGTGCTACCACTGAAGTGCTTGTTTTTGCCCCTGACATACTTACATTATTACATGTGTCTGACAAGATTGTGGAAAGGCTCCATACAGACCTTTTTTTCTTGGAGACATTCACTATATTGCTCTAATCAAAGCCATCATACTGCATTGATGAAAACAGTTGTCAAAATAATAACTGTAATTCCTGGAGGGATTGATATATGATCCAAAGCTATACATGAGGACACATTCAATGAGTTGTTCTGAACTAACACTGCTTCTGTTTTTTTATAGAGCTGAGAACCAAGTTTGACCATGGGGAGGACCCCATGGATCCGGAGAGCCAGCAGGGTCACAGCCATCATCACTTCCATGGAGGCTTCCAGGGTTTCAATCCATTTGGCTCAGGACCCTTCAACTTTAAATTCAACTTCAACTGAGGAAGCTCATATCCAGCACTGCTGGAGTGGATTTTTGTATTTTCCTCCCTATTTAAAAGGGAGAACACTGGCATAAGGAATGTCAGTGCATACTGATACATCAAAAATGTGGAGTAAATTGTGGCTTTAATTCAGTGACCATAATTAAAGATGCATCTCTGTTGTTGAATTATACAACTTTGAATTCCATTTGGGGAAGGTCTGTTGCTATGCTAACAAATATCTTTCTGTGTGAATCAGCTTTTATTTGTCAAATGGTTAATTCTGACACTTGCATCCTTTCCACATATTGTACACTCTACAATTCACGGGATTAAATTTGTACATAGATACAGTACTATTTTTATATGAATGGAGTTTTTCTCATTCTGAACTGTAAATAAAGACCTATTTATGTACATTAAATTAAACTGAGCGGCAGGGGTGTTGCTGTATGGACAGGTTGGAGAGTGACTTGGTTACAGTTTGAGAAATGGTACTTCATCATTACATCTAACCTTTCCCCAATTGCCACCATCTTAACTGCTTTTCTTCCTCAAATGCATTTTCACATGGTGAAATGGTTTACGATGAGGAACAAATTACAGTGTAAGATTACAATTACAATGTAGACCTCAGTTCATGAATCACATCCACTGACCACATTAGGGGGACAACAGAATTCACAAACAGCTTTTGTAATGACTGTTTGACTGCTAGTCTCAGTAAATTTTGTAGCAAAGATTTATTTTTTTCCACCAAACAGTAATATAAACATGTCTATTTGACACAGCACAATGAAAGATGGGTGCCCTGAGAGCAGACTTCCTGTGCCCATTTGTATTGACTTTTAAGACATACACACAAAAAATAGTGTTTGCTTCAGCAGAGCAGCAACACCCATCTTATTCCTGAGACAAAACACTGGTCCATTGTGGAATTAACATTGAAAGATTTTTCTTAAATGTACATATGATGTAAACATAATGTAATAACTTATAATCCTATGTTCTACAAATGGCCTTTAGTGTGCAAATTAGGATTCTTTGAACTTGGTAATCAAGTCTTGCCAGGTCTGCTGAGCCACAGCCACATGACAGTGCCAAGCCCTGCCCACTTAATGCTACATACAGTCTGTTTTTTACCATAGCAGTGGAAGACTTGAAACTGCAAATTAGCAATATTTTTTTGAACAACTGGGTTCTGATTTCACACACAAGCAAGCAAAAGAAAGCTTCTCATTTCTTGTTGACGATTGACAATTTTGTCAGGTGAAATGAAAACTGTCCCTAGTGGATTTTAATTGACAAGTCTGTGAGTTGGATGAAAACTGTCTCCAGCATACTTGTTAATATTTTAAAATAAAGGCCCAGTGAATTGATCATATAAGTGTGCATGATGAACACATAAGGTTAAAAGACTAAGGTTAAAGGTCCCATACTATACAAAATCTACTTTTTCATATCTGTTCAACCTGCTGCTCAGTATTTCAGCAAATGTGTGTACAAGCACACCATTTTAATTTGCCTAACCTTCTTGACATCATTGGAGGCTCTGTATAGCATAGGAGCTCCTCCACACTGGACAAGAACTGGAGGTTGTTAAGTATGTCTCACAGCGGTTAGGAAGGGAATAAATGTTTTGTGGTTTTCCCACTGATCCTCCGACTGCTCTGCCTCAACTGTGTGATTTACGATCGTTTCCTTATCGACAGATAGTTTGATGCTAACTCTACCAGCTAGCATCTGCTAAATGTAGCTGCTGTTATCAGCTGGCTCTGCCTGAAGCAGCGATCCAAAGCTTCTGGTCTAACATTAGAGGTGTAAACAACACACCAAGCTTGCAATACATGCAGAATCATCTTATAGGACAGCTAGCTGCACGGCTGAGCAAACAAGCTAGTGGCAAACATGAAGTAAAGCCATGCCCATCAGCAAATTCTTTGAGGCAGAGCAGCCAGAAGACATCAAAGGAAAAACCTGTTCGTTAATCAGAAGAAAGTGGCCTTTTACGGAGCGGCAGAGGGTGAATAGAGATGCAGAAGAAATAGACAGTATGAGAAAAATGTCTTTTTTTGAACATTGAATCATGTAATGAGATTCTAGGAAAAACCCAAAATACAAGTAAGAACCTAAAAATGAGCATTAATATGGGACCTTTAAAGTTATCTACATGTCCCAAGCAGAAAATTAGAATCCTGCTGATGAATTATGTTGCATCAGCTTTATTCGTGTAACATTAACTTTATTGCAGGGTGAGCTAGAGCTATTTAGCCCTAACATAGTAACGTTACAGTATTATAATACAAAAGTTAAAATACTTACTACAGAAAAAGGAATAGACTCTTCAACACCCTTCATACTATAGGTACGTAATAAAATTATACCCCTTGCCTTTAGAAATAACGCTAGGTTACTTTAGGTAACGTTATCTACAGTAGTAAGCTGGATTGCCGAGCATGTAAAGTTGCCAGCTTGTGTTAGAGCAGATAAACATAACATTTAGTCCATTCTTACACTTTGGCTCTTATGTTTTTGGTTTTGTAAACAAATGTCCCTCCAAACTATTGACATACCAAGTACCGTTCTTACAACAGCACCCATTACAACCATTGTTGGATGTAAGAGCACAATGCTTAGTAACATGGAGAAATCCAAAGTTCCGGGCGTGACTAAAGCTGATGATACACGTGGTAACTTTTGAGCAATGTTGGTGGGCAATCTTGCTGGTGGCAGGCCCGACTATGTTTTGAACAGATAGCGGTGGGGTAGGCAGGTGGCGGAGGGTCGAGGGAAAGGGATTATAGTAGTAATCTCTACTCATTACCATTGTCAGCAACATTGCCCAGCACCACTGCTCTAAAGCTGATGATACACAGAGCAACTTTTAGAGCAATCGTGCAGGGCAACGTTGTCGTCAATGGTAATGAGTAAAGATTACTACCGTAATCGCCGCCGCTATCTATTTAAAACATAGTCGGACTTTCCTCTAGCAACATTGCCCAGCAACATTGCTCAAAAAGTTGGCCAGTGTATCATCAGCCTTAAAGTTGCGCTGTGTATCGTCAGCTTAACTGCTGCTGTAAGGGAAAGTTAACTGTGGTGGGGAAGGCTGCTGAATCTTATATTTCATTTTATAAAAAAAGCAAAGGGCTCATTTCATTTAACCATGCAATAGCCCCCGAAAGGCATAAGGGTGTGTGTGTCCATATAGCTGTTTTTTCCTGGTAGAAAAGCACTGGCACCCTGCTGGATAGTGCTGGGATTAAGAGTTTGTGCAGTGAGAGAAACGCTATGTGGACATAAGCCTTAAGGTTAACTTTTCAAAATCAAAGAATACTTTTATTAATCAGAGCCCTCACATAAAAACACTAGCAGAGCGCTAAAGATTTCTTTTAATTTATGAATTATTCTCTGTCAAAATCAGCAGGGGGAGGAGCACAGAAACTGTTGTTTGCGGCTTGCAGCTCCTAGTCAGCACTGTCTATTGTTCTGACCAGGTTCTGACGCAACAGCTAACCAATTGTCACGTGTATCTTAGCCAATAATTTGATGTAGCCTCTGGGAGTGCACATTGGAATGATCTAATATTACTTCACTCCAATGATAATGCAAGTTTGCTCAAGTGTTGGTAGAGACCGCTGTCTGCCCAAAATATTGGTAGGGGTATATCCTTACTGCCTATATGCAAACCTATGTCCACTGCCAAATAGTTAAGGTCACTGATCACAAACAGCTCTGTATGGCATACACTCCCACGTTGCGCCACCATTTTACACAGCTGGTTCTGTTTTTTATGAACACATGAAGCTCTCAGCGTCTTTCTTGGTAAGAGTTAGACTAAGTGTGAAAGAACAGATAATAAAATCCGTGCTAAGATCAATTTGTGGACTGAAGGAAACACTTGCAGAACTGATCAGCAATAAGTAATGCTTCAAACAGCCACAGTCAACATGTTTCATTTCTATGATCAGAAGAACAATTAGTTCAGCTTTCTATTAGGATTCAGAATGAAGGAGCGACTGTACAGGGTAGTGAAAAAAATTACGCCTTTGCTAGAGACCAAAACGGACATTAGATATTTGATGGTGAGGTGGAAAATACAGCCCTGATTCTGCATGTAAAATGCACCTTTATGATAAATGAAAGCCATTTTTTATGTTAACTATATGATCCATTTTATATATGAAATCTTGCAAGGGAAGACTAAAACAAAATAACTTATGGAGGAAGAATTTTGTAGTCCCTCCAATAATAATGTACAGTCCTAAAGTTCTAATGTAAAAACTTCTGTTAAGTTTAAAACATGACTAGTTTTATGTCAGTCACATCTTCAGTTTGGGCATTTCAGTCAAAGCATAGTCAAAGACTTAATTTTGTTTACAACATCAAATACAACATCTAAATGTTTTAACTTTTAGAAACAATTATAAAAAAACATTAAACTTTGTCATAAGAATCTTAAAAATGTGCGTTCTCCATTTGATTCTTTGCATACATTATCAGTGCAATATATGACAACTATTTACACTCAAACACACACTTAATAGAGGGTTCTGACTGATCTCACCCCTTTATACTTTGCATTTACTTCAATCTCCGGTAAACACACAGTAACCAAGACCTGAAGACTGTTTCGGAAAGCAGGTCCAACAAACTCTTGACTCTAACCCGGAACTTTGAGTTGACTAACCATGAGATGGGAATGATGGGAAACTGAGCTTTCCACTTCAGAACAGTTAATCTGGGTTAGTTCAATTAAGTCTGATTAGGTTTGCTCTATGTTTAAGCGCATCAGTGGGAAATGAAAAAAAAAACGTCATCGGTGGAGCTCTGATACTATGATTCACCATGGCAACAGGTAAATAGAGAGCAGAGCCCCCAAGTAAAACCAATAAGCTAGAGCTAGAAATATGAATGCATGCCAATGCAGACCATTATATTCATCTTAAAAAAGAGGAGTGGAGAAAGGAGTCAATAACTTTACACTATTAAATGTTTTTCAGCACAGTCCACTCATTCTTCATTTAACAGGCTTGAATTTCCAATCATCCATTAATAATGGATGATTTGTATGCTGGAAAAGTGCTGAAATCCTTCTGTATGTTACATTAGATTTTTAAATATATTTATTTAGCTGTAACCTGATGGGCACAAAATGCAAGTGGCAGCAGCTGAAGATGAAAAAATAGCTCTAACAGCTAAGACATAGTTTACTTATGGACCGGACCTATGATTGTAAAGTTACACTCTGACCAAGTAATAATGATTGTGGTGATTTGCAGTTTTATTCTGAGCAGAAGATGAATCCACAAAGACAGGTTCATCATAAAAGCAGTCATGGTGAAGTTCTTGAGTAACAAGCTAATATCTAACCGGGATTTCAATGTTTCCAAAGATGTAAACTTCTGCAAATGAATGCGTTCTATGTCTGGTTTGATAAGGACTGTGAATGAGGAAAGGAAACAGTGTGTCAGACAACTCCTTCAGGCTCAGCAGGAGAGGAAGAGTCCAAGAGAAAGTCAGCCTGCCAGCAAGTTACCATGGTAACTGAACCATAGTTTAAGTTACCTCTCTTTCTGGAACGGAAAACCTAGAGTTTCCCCTCATCTCAGGGTTAACAAACTCAAGAGTTTTAACTAAGCCCGCTTTCTGAAACAGGGGCCTAACTGTACACCTGAAAGCGCACCACATGTTCACAGTTGGCAGTTAACACTTACATCACTTGTTAATTTTGTAAGGCGTATTGACTGCAGAAGCAGATATGGCATCTCTGAAAATATCACATCCTTCTCCGGCTGGGGATGTAACACTCCATCGCTATGTTTAGATGGAATTGTCTGTCTTCAAGCTTCACAGGTGGCCTGCATGCAAAAGGTGCTGCCTCCTTCCTCTTCAGCATGGTGCTGGCAGGCACTAAAGTTCATCACGCTGGTCGTCTACTGTGCAGATAGGGGGGGTGTTGGAAAGAAATAATGAAAATGAGCAGAGTGGTGAGCATTTGGCCAAGAAGAAGTTTGTTCATGCAAGAGTAGAGTGGATGACGTTACATACTTTTCTGTCTTATAAAATGGGCAAACCGTGTAGATATAGAGAAAAAAAAACAGTGCTTTTCTAGTTAACCTTTTTTATGTTGTGAAGGCGAGGGAGTCTGTTTTTGTGGTGCTGTGCCTTCCTGTTCCTGGACTCGTCTCAGTAGCTGTTTTATCTCATTGTCATATTCAACCCACTCAGGCACAATCCTTGCTGCAGCCGTGAGCTTGGGCTCCTTGGTCTTTGGGTTATTGCACTGCAGCAGAAAAGCAGACAAAACACATCACTCACGCCACCCAGTGCCACTTTCTCCCAACAAGTCATACTGTCATTCCCAGCACTGTCTGTGGCAGGCATTTGAACCTAATTTGATTTCCAATTCTGTTAAAAGGACATTAGCCCATGTCTTGTGTCTGAATTACCGAGTGGTGTCCTATACCACAATGAGACAATGCTTCCTATTCCAGTCTACTGGAGCCCATCCAGTAATTCCCTAAATGAGTTTTGGAGACTACAGGATTGCGCCTCAGTTGTCTCCTAAATGCCAAGTGCCTCATTGACATTAGTGGATGGGAATATGCTCCTTTGCACTGCTGCAGCAGCTTCAGTTGACTATTATAACCAACAAAGCTAAAAACATGGCATAAAAAGTAGTATATTAATACTTTTTCAATTACCAGCATGTTCCAACACATGAAAGAAGGATTACAATGAAGATGACAAAAGAGACTTATCCCATTTCATTAACTAAAAGGAACAATTAGATTTAATGACAATTTATTTACGGTAGCAATTCCCAGGTACGCCAGTTAGCTTTTCTTACTGATTAGCGTTCCACTGTTGGATCTAATTAATCTGGGACTCACCAGGTCTATAGTCTTAGCAGTGACTTTGGAAGAGTCATCGCACCATGTCTCACACCATAGCCACTCCTGTGGAAGAGACTTGATGACCACCTGGTGGATCATGTTGTTAGGAAGGTCCTAAACAAAATATTAGGGTGCATTACAAATAAGATATACAGTACCAACAAATCATACAAGGTGCTAAAAAGATAAATCTCTGCATTATATAATGCAATGATGTTATTGCTGAGTTACATACCTGGTCCAGGTTGGACAGACTGTTGGGGTCTTGGCTCAGGGCTTGGTACTGGCCTCGTAATCTGTCCCCGGCTGCAATCTTTCGAAATTTCTTTAAATCTACTACATACAGAGCGCTGGTTAAAACATAGGAGGAGAGAGAGAGAGGACACAGAGATCAGGTGTGAGAAAACCATTTCCTGAAAGGGAAAGCCCAAATGAATGACTTAATAAAAATAATGACTCAATAAAAAGAAATACCCCAGGCACATTCAGATATTGTGCCTAACGTGGAATGTTAATAAACCCAACAGTATAGGCTGTATAGCTTCACTTATCACTTATTAGATTGAAGTCTGAGACATTAAAACATTCACTACTTTCTACTTTCCCTGGGCTCATTGATGCGAATCATTTCCCCTCACTGCTTTTGTCCTGCCCCGTAGAGCTAATCAGCACACTGGCATGAAGTCAAATCACTGTGGTTTTCTGACTTTTATTTTTTCCCGTCCTCATCATCAAGTGGTAAAGTGGAAAGTTCTGCTCTCTTTGTTTAGCCACCACCTGTCAACTCATTAACCGTCACATTGACAGTGAGGGAGAACTTGGTGCCACACTTTTTACTCCATACCTCGTGCTTCATTTAATGTGTACCATGCCTGTATACATAAATCAGATACTAAAACATAGCGACAGGAATTACACCTCTAATTGGTGGGGTCCAATTACCATGGAAACTGGATGAACACAGTACTGTTAGTGTAGCCACAAATACTGTCTTTTTTTATTTATTCAAAACAGTGTATAATACCATATGGGAGAATTCAATAGGTTTCGATTTGAGCTTGCACAAAGGAGGAAAACATATCTATATTTTCTATTGCCTGAGTAGGGTGAGCTTTTAAAACTACATGAAAGGTTTGGCTTTCTTTCGGACTTCCAGTTTCTGAGATCAAGACAGATTGAAGGAAGCAGAACTACAGCACTTCCAGCTTCTAAAAACAAGAATACAAAAATACTGTCCCTCTTTCTTCTTTGTAATATTTGGGACTTGGGAAGAACTTTAAAAAAAACACACACCCTCTTGCAGAATAATGAATAATTCCTCTAGAAGATTTACTGAATCCAAGTGAAAGATGTATTTTCATGATTGCGAGAGATCTACTCTATTTTGCAGTATGGTCTATTTTAGACTTCTGTTTATTTGTAACTCTTTTCATTCCACTTTGCAAAGTACAGAGGGAAGTCATGAAAGTGTCCGCCTAAATAAACTGGGTGAATGGCCTACAAGGAAGAAGTGGCTGTGGAAGCGCTATGTTCTGAATACTAATATTTTAAAATGCATGGATTCATTCTGCCGCCTATCTTGCCAGAAGTGGTTACCTATATTTTCCATAAAAATCACAATAGAGTGAAAGAGATAAAGAAGGGGATTGTGGTGTTATTCTAGTGTGTGTGTATGATTGAACAGCAGGTAAAATACCAGAAGTCCTTGCCAGGTTTTCAAAATTGTTTGTGCTGCTATATTCCATTTCACAGTTTAGGGAAGTCTACCTGATGTGATATTTCCTGTGTCCTAGATGTGAGGCCCAATAGCCAGTCTTCCAGAAGCGATAGCCTTCCATCTCTCTGCGGCTGTCACAAAATGGTGTGTAGCCATAGGGAGCGCCCTCCAGGTCTAAATCCCTCAGCTCCTTCAGATCAGCCCGCACTATCTGTGAGAGAGCGAGGACATCGGTAAGTACAGAGAGGACTGACGATACTTCAGGGGTGTTCAAAATCTCATCCAAACTTCACACCAAGGCTGGGACTGATATGAACGTCTCTCACTTTCAGCCACTCGCACATAGCTCTTTCTCTTTGTCAGTTCCATTAGATACTTACCTGGTCGGCGTCCACAAATATGATCTTGTCCACAGCCAAAGGGAAAAGAACGTCCAGGAAGAGGATCTTATACCCCCAGATAATGCGCTGCTTCTCAGTCTGCTGGTGGAGCCAACGGGGCCATTTGTACTGTACCAATTCATACTGGAAGCCATACGACTCTGCCATGTAAGAGATAGTCTCCTAACCGTACCAAAGACAAACACCAGAGGTTAAAGAAATCAAAAACACAAACACTAAACATTTAAGAAATGTGCAGAATTCAGTTAATAAGGTGGAAGCCCTCACATAAAAGAGTACACCATTCATAGGTGGCTATGTTTCAAGCATTTAAAAATGCAGAGTAATTCTTGATGCAGATGCAGCTGGACAATTGTATTCAGAGATATAGGTATTAAAATGCCTGTTAGCCAAATCATAATGCACAGCTGCAGCCTAAGGCCCCGTGTCCACCAAAGCGTTTTTTTCTGACGCCAGCGTCTTTTTTCAATACATTCCAATGGGAGCGCCGCGTATTTCCGAGCTGCTAAAAACGCCAGGAGCGTGACGAGGCGTTCATGAGATTTTGCGGCCGAGGAAACACCTCGGCGAGTAGGCACATCGTTTCGTTCAAGATCGGATGTGCTCGGTG
>JAPMOB010236673.1:0-15425 GCA_029875015.1 Lepomis gibbosus
TCTGCCAATTGGCGACCCAATAAAACGGGTCTGCGACCCATTTTGGGTCCCGACCCTAAGTTTGGGAAACACTGCTCTACAGGAAGACATCTAGTTTAAATACAAACTGCTGTTTGAAATGAAACAAAAGTATAATTTGGACATGGATGGATGGGTTAAAGAATATTGTTAGTCTGTCTAAACTTAAATATGTCAACAACTATTAGATAGTACACACATTTTACCCTCAGGACCAGTTGTGCTAACCTTGCTTATACCCTGACTTTCCTTGCACATATTTGTCCAATACTTGCAAATGTTTATTATTATTATTATTGACTATTTAAAAAATGCAAAATGTAAGACTTATTATTTGTGATGGTTAATAGGAGACTCCTGTGCACAGAATGTGACGATGTAGATACTTGCATTAAAAGCTGTGTGGGTTATTTCCCTTTCCCATTTGCAGATGATTTGCACAAAACTGCATACTATATATTTAATAGTGCCCTTTTCTTTTGAATAGACTATGAATGCCATAATCAGAGTATCAGAGTATGCAGTGTGTGCTCTTTTTTAAACCTGCACCCGTTTATATTCTGACAACTATATTCAAAAACCAGGATATAAAAATAGCACCAGATATGAAATAATGAAGCTTTTATAATTCATGCAGATTTCTTGTCTCATTTTCTACACATGGCATTTTAATGACCCACAATGCAGCGTTCAGAGCACACTGGTGCCGGTCATGCTGCCAACTGAACAATTTCAGATGCAGCCACACCCACAGACACTAATCTTCAATGCGTTTGAATTAAAAAAGAAAACAAGCTCACATCAGATTTTAAATAGCTTACTAAAGCCTAAAAGTATTTTCTAATGGTCCTTGACAATGCTCAAGAAAAGTATTTCCTTTCTGGTAAAAACTTTGAACCTTTGTTCTCTCACTCCTTTTGAGATGTCAACACACACACATTTCTCTCTCTCTCTCTCTCTCTTTGCTGTGTGTGTGTCATTCAGCTAAATAAAGCCGTGGAGTGTCGGGCTCAGCATCTCTGCATTGCCTGTTCATTGTGCTGCTGGGAAAGCAACAGTAGCAACCCCGCGGATGATGCACCATGTCAGCAAACACATAACAATGGATCGTCTGGTGTCTCATACAGACACACACACACACGTGCATACACACAGAGTCACAATGGATGCTTTAGGAGAGACTCCCGTCTGTCACTAGTGTAACACACTATGCTTGTTTGCAATATGTTGTGTATATACAATATGTGGTACAAACAACACACACACACAAATGCTGCCAGGAATAAAAAAAACAAATACCAAAACATTCTTCAGAGGCAAAAGTAGGCTTTATGGGATTTTGTTGGAGTACAACTGAGGGTTTTACAAAGCAAAAACCAGGTTATTTAAATATGGACAGTTAAGTCAACAAGTACCTTTAAACAAAGTATAAAATTGTGAGGACCCCTATGTTATATTAATTGAACATAGGGCAGTGAGACGTATCATGCTACGCCAATCAACCAGTCATATCTGAATCTCAACCAATCCGCTTGTGGTATTTCATGACCAGGTGATCGGGTAAGAGGAACAATAACAGCCACAGTGTCCAAAGTCTCTCGGAGCACTTTGTCAAGAGAAGACAGCTCTGACATGCTAGTTTCCCTTTTGGAAATACTTCTGATTACAATGACTAAAACTTCTTGCTCAGCAGTCATTTTTGTTCCCAACACCATTATTGGGCTCATATAATTCCATAGTTTCACATGCTCTGAATGTGTGTTTCTGTTATTTAAAACTGCACTAATGATCATTTTCATAATAACAACATATCAAATTACTGTAGCTCCAATGAACCCCTTCAGCCTTACCGAGCATTTTAACATGTTTAACTTGTTTTGGTTTCACATTAACTGTTACTCTTACCACTCTTATAAACCTAATTTTAACCACAACACTCGCCTTCTTGAGACCAAAACAGAATTAAAAGTAGAGTGAATATTTTACATTTATCAGGTGACTGGACAGTAACACGACAACTGAATGATAATGTTACTCTGTGTCTGCAGCATGTGTAACTATAGGCAGCTGTTAGCTAACACGTTAGCCACATCAATTAATGGTGTTTACAGCTTTCTGTTAGCTAGTGAGCTAGCTGGTTAGACAAGCAGTGACAAAAACAGAGTGCAGGTGGATTTACAATTTAGCAATTTAACTTAGCATTAGTAAATTAATCGCTTAGTCAATTTACAATGAAATACTGATACCAATTTTGATGGAAGTCGTTTATCAAGAAAAATGCCAAACATCTGGTCAACCTATCTTGATGAGCACATTAGCTAACGATAGCTAATCATCACATGTTAACTGCATGTCTGTTTTATATAATTTTATATTCAATAAATTGGGGGGGGGGGGTATAACTGGTATTGGAGCACAACAACCAATGTCAAGAAGGTACCATAGGCTCTGGGAAATTTTAATGAATATTTTTTTTTACTGTTTTCTGACAATTTAAGGACAATTAATTAATTATTCTTAAAAAGGTACTGACAGATTAATTGATAACCCCATAGTCAAACTGAAGTAAAATTGAATGACTTAAAAGAAGAAAACACTCAAAGACAAAAAGTACACACAAATCAACATCATAATAAGGTCATGATAAGGTGTTCCACTAGTTGACATTACATGTTAAGACACACACTGAGACATTTTTTGTGTGTTAGTGAGGAGAACACGAGCTCAGACCCAAACAGCAGAAGATGAGCTCATCTCTGGTTAAGCTCATAAGCTGCAGAAAATACTGAAACCGCTAATGATGGCTAACTGCTGAAATACCCACACATGTCACCGCGACTGGCAGAGGCTGACACCTAAATACAGTGTGAGAGGCTGGAGGCTAAAAGTGAAGCTTGCCACAGACACTAAAAGCAAAATGCTGGAATCACTGCCTGCTGTGGTTATTAAGCTTGAGGCAGAGGCTGCGAGCAGCTGCTGTGTGGTTAGCACAGATCTGATTCAGACTGGTATATATTTTTCAACCCATGATGATATTTTTGAAAAGGTTATCGTTGGTGCCAGTATTTCATTTCTTTAAATATTTATACTTTTTCTGCCTTCACATGGACATCCAGTGTGTTATTGATCATGTTGAGCGAGTATTTAATTAATCAAACTGGAACATCAAAACAAGGGGGGTAAATCTATACTTTCTGTTGAGCACAAACATCGGTCCCCTTTGTAACAACCATTCACACAGAGGGAAAACATGCTGCAGCAGCTCGTGTGTGTCCCCATATCAGACAAATTCCTCAAACCCTGGCCTCTCCAGAAAAGGTCAGAGCGGCTCTCTTGGAGTTTGGATCCTGATCAGACATGTGCGTATTGGGAAATGTATTTATTTGCTTTCTTTTGGAGAGGTAGGCAATTAGCTTAGCTTGGCATAATGACAACCCTAAAGCTGACTAATGAACACATTGTATGTCTGTTTTCACACAAGTACAACATGCATCTGCACCAGCTTAAAAAAATTATGAACTTGAGTTTGTGAAGAATTTAACTTATTAAGGCAGCGGTACACAGAAGGACATCAAGGCAAGATTGCAGAAAGCCCAGGTTGCATTTTCCTAACTAATCTCAAAATCTGAAAATCCAGGTAACACAGCTTTAAACAAGGTTTATTTCTGTAACAGCAATGTCCATCCTAATGTTTGGCTCTGAATGCTGGTGGGAAACCAAAGCTGGCATTAAAAGGATTAAGGCGTTCCACAATAGATGCCTGAGAAGGTTATGTGGCATCTTCTGGCTGAACAACATCACAACCCTGAAATTATACAGAAAACCTAAAAGCAGAAAAATGATCTTGAAATAAAGCAGACGTCTGGGCCACGTGCTGCAAATGGAGGCGATTGCATCCAGAAGATGACGTTGAGATGGAGTGGAAGACCAAAGTGACCTGGCACAGAGCTGAGCCAAGATGAGCCTAAGGCTGAACGCCAGTCATCCCATTCATTTTAATGTGGATAGTGCATTTAGGCTGCGGCAGTGGGGATCACAGGGCATGCCACCTTCAGGAAAGTTGAAAAGGAATCAGCTTTTGGAGAAATGCAACCCAACATCACGATGCAGTGTCAGAAGACGGCCGCTGGAAGAAGAATCTTGCTTACCATCTGGCATCGTAGTAACCTGCTGTTTGTCGAGCAACTGTGAAGATGGAAGCGAGACCTTTCCAAACTGTACCGCCCTGCCATGAGGGAGTACAAAGATGTTAATTAACATGCAGTCAATTGGCGTTATATTGCTCTTAAATTTGGGATTGATGGTTAGTACAATCAGTACTCACATCACACAAATAGTCCATGTAGTGACACTCCGACACCACCACACAACTTTTGGAATGAATTAGGGAGCTCATTTTGAGCTTAAATTCGACAGAGAATGATAATGATTAACTTGTTTATTTACTGTTGTTCTTACAGCCTACATCAGGTCATGAACCCTCTCATTTTCAAAACTCCTAAAATTACTTTGAGATAATGTCTGAACAAACCAGATTGTGTCAAATGTTATCTACAATCTATTTCTTTAGTCCAAAAAGTAAATAAAAGTGTTGTTTCTGTGATTGTAATCACTGCTGACGTTACTATTATTTAGCGTTTTACTATTCTTTGGTGCATTGTTGCAGTAGGAAGGAAATTAGTGACTTCTGAACCGTCTGTTCCTCTGCTGGTTTCCCTTTCCTACCTCCTCCCTAAACTCTAACCTTTGACCTTTGCCTTCGCCTCAGGTCTCTTGATTATTCTTGCCTTTGCAAGGAATGCACTTTTGAACACGATAAGCTAATACAGACTGCAAAACATGCTGGCAGCATTTGTTAGACACACCTGGTTATGTAGCACATTTCTCTCTGAGAAAAGACAGAATTTTAAAAAAGGAAATAAAAAGGACATTCCTTCTGAACATAGTGTATATTTTGTGTTTTGGCAAATGCCTTTAACAGTTTAACATAGACAACAATTACAAGAAACTGAGCAAATATATTTTTATTTTGGTGGAAACAATGTGGAATAGTGAAATAGAGAAAAGCAGTAGGTGTCTGAAAGTTTAACAGACATGATTATAATGGTTTAAACAAATTATAGAGTGGGAAAAAAAAGTTATTTTATATACCAGCACTGTCCAAGCATATAAAACAGCCATGTTGTTGTGTCAAACTTCATTCATTTGGATTCTAAGTTTAGGAAAAATAAATCAGAAAATATTATTGCAAATTACATTTGACAATGTACACCCAATGACTCCTCCATCTGATAAACAAATAACTAACAACTGTCTGTCTGGTCAGCTGGATCTCTTTTTTATTTATGGCTTAGAAGAATATATATTGGGTTTATTAAAACTAAGATGTGGTTTTGAGTTTGTGCTCCACCTCTTGTATGATTCACATGATTCAGATTGATTGATTAAATACTTATAATAAATCCTCTTCTTTGGTTATCTGAGGGAAGCATGAATCCTCAACTGATTCTAATAAGAGACGGTTATCAGATTGCAAGAACTATGTCTTCTATTTATTGTTTGTAGGTGTCCACAATCTTTGTTCCAGATGCCTTTCTGCACTGATGAGAAGGGAATTCAGAGAGGAACAACTTATTTGTCATAAAAGTAGTCAGATTTAAAGATCTGGAGACTGTCGGCATCTTCAGTCCAAAAGGATCAGTATCGGTCTCAGTCCTTAAAAACTCATATCAGTCAGACCGCAGTCTGGTTCACACACAGGTCTGAGATTCCAGGAGGGATTTGGGGCGAGAGAGCCGGAGGATTGGGTGAGAACAGAGAGTTTGTAGTAAGAAGAAAGTGTGTGTGTGTGTGTGAGAGAGAGAAACAAAGTGAGTGCGTGCGAGAGAGTTTTTTCCCATGACTCTGTAGCATTCAAACAGGTAGAGGTCTGGGATTAAAGAATGCGACCCAGCTCAATCTGGGGTAACGAATTCTCCCCTCACAGCTCTCACTGGCCTACATGAGGCATTAGTTCCACTTTACAAGAGACCTTCAAAAGAAACAGAAAACCGCAAAAATCTTCCCCTTATTCTTTAATTTTCATACCACACTTCTAAGTCATAATCAGCATCATTTTTATGAATCGATCATCTTTATCTGCCAGCTGCAATACAGTGGAGATTCAACATACTTTAAACATCTTTTGTCATGAGCAGAGGGCTCTCAACAAACTGAGAACAGAGCACCACCTGCAGAAAGACACTTAAACAGCAAAAGTTGTGGAAAAAGTAAGTCACAATAAACAAAGTTTTATTGACAGGTGAGCTGTTATGCATTGCAGAAATGCCACATCATGAGCACTTAGAATTTAAGATAAGAAAGAAAAGGTTTTGTGTTACCTCAGTACCTGATCTAAAGGTCTATTTATTCTCAATGCATTTTACTGACGCTTGCTCCCCCCAACTTGTTTCTGTTCTTTAACCATTTTTGCTTTAATTTGATTTGAATATTTATTAAAATGTTTTTGTGACTAGTATTAAAAGTGCTTTCCTTACTGTCTTCGAGAAAACCCTGTCTTTATAAACGAAACTAAGAGTCTAAAGCCACGCCAGCAGCTCTGTGCTCAAAAACAGTGCTTACATCAGCATGCTAACACGCGCATAATAACAAAGTTATTAGAATTCTTCCTGAGAGGGACATTGAAGGTCTAAACTAAATTTCAGTCCATTTAATAGCCGTTTTACTAACAACAGCACTGGCACAAGAGGAAAAGTCAAGTGGTCACTAAAGTCATTGGGATGATAAATGTCTGTAAAGAATTTCTGCAGAATCCGTCTAATATTTTAGATATTTCAGAGCGGTGAAAAGGTGAATTTACTGACCAACAAAAAAAATCCACATTTTAAAGTGTGGTTTCCTTTGATGGGCCTTTCTAGTGTTTTCTGCCAGACATGGGAAATTAGGTGTCTACTGGTCAGAGGTGGATGAAGAATTCAGATCCTTTAGTTGAGCAAATCCATTCACCACTATTTTATTGGGTTTGGTAGTCAGGTATCCAGATTACCACAAAACACTGTCAAAACATTTAATTCAAACATAATGTGTATTGTACAAAAATATAATCTCTTAATTTTTATTTACCACCCTGTTTTCTGTATTAACACCAAAGTGACGCAATCCATCGGAGCACTGCTGTCAAAAAGTAATGGTGAGTGAATTCACCTTTTAATGGCAGTGAACACAGTATATTTGAATTTTTCTGCAGTTTTTGAATTAGAAAGTTTGATTTACATCTGATAGATCATGTTCTGTATAATTTCCAAATATTAGAACGGCATGTTATTAACTGGGACCTTCAGTGGCTTACTGTCTATCCCTTTCTATCACACACACACACACACACACACACACAAAACACACAACACAACACAATTGTTCTTCTCATTGATATAATGTATTCTCTAGCAATTTACCCTCACTTTAACCATCACAACTACATGCGTAACCCTTACCTTAACTCTAACCTAATTCTAACCTGAACCCTAAAACCAAGTCTTAACCCTCAAAAAGCAGTCTCTGCCTGACCGTGATACAAGTTCCCATTGCTTAGTGTGCATTCAGGTAAAAGTCCCCACCTGGATATAAAAACATGAACCGCACACGCACGCACGCACACACACACACACACACACACACAAAGAGGTGTATTATTAAAGTGCCCTAAGCCGGTGTGCTCACAGAGCTTTCAGCTCATATGTGAAGCAGAGTAGACATACCTGTCTGTCTGCCACTCTAATACCTGTAATTCTCTACCTCAGGGCCTGTCAGTGTGTGTGTGCGTGTGTGTGTGCGTCTGTGCACGGAGAGTGGTTACCTCTTATTCCCGTAGGTCCATTTATTTAGCCAATAAAGCATTAGTAAACTGTAGTTAAAATCCGACCAACCAATCAGATGCCTGCTTGCCTGTGTGACTGTATTCAGCTGCAGTCAGCTGTGTATTGTTGTGTTAGCATGACTTTGTTTTCTAGTCATGAGGAATGTTAAATACTTAAATACAGAGTCAGATATACACCATCTATTGGAACTTTGTTTACTTAGTAAGGCAAAACCAGGCAAATTTATTTATGTAGCACAATTCATACACTTCACATAAAAATAGCATGTTATCCAATAGATAAAATATAAAAGAATGCATAAAATCATTTAAAAAAGTAGATAAATGTTTTCATAGTGACACGACAATAATAATATAATGCCCATATAATACTTCTTATACTGATATTTGAGATCTATTTCAAGTAAAAGTGACATTACCTGACTAATCTTAGCTCTGGTTTGGAGAGTCTATGCTCAGACTTGGTGCAGCCGTTTGCAGAGGAATATGACTAATATTGTGTTCTTGTCATACGATGGTAGATGGATTGTGAAGCTGGCAATGATTCCCGTGTTTGCAACTTGCAAGTATTCGTGCAAGCTCAAGACAGTTGTCTGTGTGATGGTGTGCAACATGGCACCGTATCCTTTAAATCTGGGTTTAACTCCTATGAATAATGGACTTTGGCTGATGTGAGGCATCCATGATGGTTTGCTTTTTCTGGCACTAAGATATGTTGGAACTTGTGGAAACATCTACTTCTCTTTGTTTTAATTACAGCTAGGATGTTGATGTTAACGCTGATAATTACAGTAATGTCATATGACATGAAAGCAGAATAATGCAATTATTTTGGACAGCCAGTAACTTAACTTGGCACAAAAACTAGAAACAGGTGGAAACAGGTAACTTGGCTCACTTTGAAGGTAACAAAAGCCACCTACCAACATGTTTAAAGGTCAATAATTAATGGATTATATCTTGTTAGTTTAATCCGTAAAAAAAAAAGTCACTTTGGGATTTTACTGGGAGGCTGTAACTGAGACGTTTCTGATATCTCAAACTAATTTAGTAGATTTGTCCCTTCTAAAACATAACAGCACTTTACGGAAAAGCTTCAAGATCAAGAAGTCACTGTGCCCAGCCAAGACGCGGCACATAATCCCACCATAAAACCACAATTTGTTAATATTACACTTAATTTTTTTAATGATTACACAAACAAGATTTAGCATGTTAATTCATGATCTTTAAAAGTGCTAACCTTTAACCTTTGGACAGAGCCAAGCTACAAATTTCTTGCTTTTTCTAGTCTTTGTGCTAAGCTAAGCTAAAGCTACTTAAAGGGACATAATAAGGAGAGAATAAGAGGTCAAACGGTTTCTGAGGTTACAAAATCAAGTCAGTTAAATCAGCTTAATGTGGTTTGCGTCTACAGAGAACTTCGGACATCACCACTCTGCTGTTGGACATATTTGTGGTAAAATGTTGAGTAGGCCCCTGTGTCGCTGTCTTCTCTTGTTGTTGCCACCTTGGCTTGTTAACAGAGAAACCACCAAACTGGAAAGACAGTTTAATGTGTGGCAGGTTTGGCAGCAAAAAGGAGTTCCTCCTGCAGCATGACACAACATGAAAAATAAAGGGGAAAAACACAGTAGAGTGTGGAAGACAAATAGAGAAACGTTTTAGGGCGTGAGCAGCGAGGAGCTGCAGAGCGCTGTGACGAAAGGCAGATGGTAAGACAGAAATAAATCTTTAAATGCAGCATGGCTGTTTCTTCAGCGGATTTATAAAAGGAACCTGAGGAGTGTAGGGTAAGCTAGAAAAGTCTCCTGGAGAGGTGAGAAGTGTGTGTCTGTGTACAGCTGAATTTGAGTCTTTGTGAGATATTACTCTTTATATAAGACACACAGGCTAAATCCCCTGCTGTGGGTGTGTGTGGGCAGGTTTGTGCTCTGGAACATACTTATGGCAGAATATTTCCTAACAAAGAATATCGATAAGGATTCCTGCAGGATGATGTTGGGAAAGCTGCAGAGTTTTAACACTTATTTAAAAGAGAGTTACATCACCTGCTCTGTTATCTAAAAGATTTTGGCTTCATATGGTTTTAAGTTGTCATCTCACTCCTGTTATCATTTCACTCTTAGCAGTGGTAGGAGAAGTATTCACACACTTTTCTCCAGCAAAAGAAGTAATGTAACGATGTAAGAAAACTCCATTAAAAGTAAAAGTCATACAATCAAAGTTTTCCATTTAAACTTATGTGAAAGTACAGAGGTACCAGCAGCAAAATGTACGTGTGTAACATTGTTATATAGATTACAGTATATTATTGGATTATTATTATTTATGCATGAAGTCTTGTATCACATACTGTCAATTTGCATTTCCAAAGAAAATATTTTCACTTGTTACTATTACTGGATCGCTCCAAGTTTTGAAGTTTTATTTATGGACTCTGGCTCCCTCTGGTGGTCAAATGAAAACCTTAATAAAATGTAGGTAAAACATACATTTGGATTAGGAACAAACCTTCAGACTTTGATTCAGACTCCTTAAATACTAATTATTAATACTAATGCAAATTTCTGTGAACTGACTGAACAATTGTGCCAAGAAGAGAACCAGTGTAACGTCCTGTGTACACTGTGTGGTTTTTGTAACATTAGATTGCAGAGTGTTCCCATAAACAGTCTGATGTTTCTACACTAGAGGAATTTGCAAACACAAATCTGATCAGAAATGTCAAAAAAAAAACAATAAAACAAAATCTAGTGGAACTAATGAGACACATTAAAGTCATCACATCCTGCATGTGCACACTTCCTCCTTTTGTGAACTCATAAACTTAAAAACTTAAAACAGCTAAGACATACGTTTACAAAACACAGGGAGGATACAAACGCACCAATATCTACTGTGATAAATGTGGCCCGGGAATTGAATGAGGTTTTGCGACACAGACAACATATTTATATGTATTATCACTTAGAGTTTACTTCATTTAAGATTAAATCATCATTCTTATGCATATATGCAGACAGGTATAATCTGTAGTATAGTACGTATAATCAATTGGAACTGTCATATATGTTTGTATTAGACTGAATATTTGAAGCCACTACATGTTTGTGTATTTAGATTAATTTATTTTGTATGTTTCTATAAATCGTGATGATATTTTTTAGGGTATATGTTTATATAATGATGCATGCACACATGTCAGTCTGCATATATACAGATGCAACTGCATGTACTGAGGCTGCTACATATTTATGTTTAAAAGTTACCATGTGTATGTGAATAATTTTTTAAAAATGTGCATCTGTGTTGCTTTACAGCCATTGTAGGTGAAGAGCTTCACGCAGAAATCAGATCATAATCAATCTGACTGCATCATGTTGGTCATATCAGAGGACGGTGGAAAATCGTAAAGAAGAGGATGACACAGGTCCAAGAACTGATAACAAATCAACATAAGCAGCCACACCAAATTGTGTCTTAACAACAGGGTGGAGAAGTACACAAGAAGTCCATAACAATAAACATCTGATAAAACTACAGCCCAACAGCCTTACACTGCTCTTTCTGTATAAAGAATAGTAAAACCATACCAGCTCCTCTCATCACACAAGAGGGAAAGTCAACCACTGCTTGTGCTATGTTCTCTTTATAGTCCTAACCATTCATCTGTCTATTATCTATAGCGGCTGGGGTCAATCCCAGCTGACCTGTACACCCTGGACAGGTCGCCATTCATCACAGGGCTGTGGCATAGAGACAAACAACCATACATTCACATCCACACCTGTGGGCAATTTAGAGTCATCCATTAACCTACTTTGTCTTTGGACAGAGCCCATGCAAACACAGGGAGAACGTGCAAACTCCACTGAGAGAGACCTGGGACTACCAGCCCTAGTCCTAACCAAATGGACAGTTTATTTTAAATTATATAAACCATCATTACAATTTCCAATGTAAACAGTTCCAAAGTCAAGACGGTGTCAGAGTAAAACAAGTGATTGTCATAGCTACTATCATTTTATGATAATTGCAGATTATGACTCTTTACAACAGCCAAGCACTCATCCCTTCTTCATAATTACTGATCTGGTATCTTGGATTACTCAGTGAAGTCGGTCACCACTTAAGTACCATTTAAGTTGCTGTCGAAACATCACTGATTATCTCTAAAACTATCTGACTGTCACACTCACAGCGCCAATGTAATCTGACCAATTTTAACTGGTCCGGAGGCCTCAGCTGGTCTCGCTGGGCAAAACCATCTTTTATCCATTTTCCCTCTCGTCGTGTTTATTTTGTTGATTATGATTCTCAACATTCATGTATGGCAACCTGAACCCACATGAAAAAAGATGTACAGAAATCATTCTGACCAGTCGGTCTGAGATTGACTTGTTGTTGCTTGTCAAACAGATAAAGATGTACACAGATTTTCCTGTACTACATGACCTACCATAAACTTGACACTCGGCACTCTGTCCTTGGCTGTAAAGAAGAGCAGGAGGCACAAAGAGAAACATACCCACAGTCCAACGTCCACTTTAAAATGTCTTGACCTGGTGCCAAGAGTCTCAGCACTGCGTTCCCTCTTAGCTATGAGTAACAAATGACTTCCTGAACTCTTTAGACTTTGGAAATAATGCAATTTTAATAACATACTGAACCTCTCTACGCCTTTTTTATAGGGTTGACCACTCCCTAATCTTAGGGTCGAAGAACTGGTTCGTATGACGTGTTGTGCCGCATAGCTGGAAAAAAACTATATGGCTTCTCTGCGCTGATATGGACAGTTTCACATAACTGACTGACGTGATGAGTCTAAGCTATTTCCTAATCTGTGATAAACCCCGATCCAAACATTTGATAGTACAGAGAGCAACGACACCTTTCAAGTTGACATACATTTGACCCAATCACATGTTTTATTCATCATATACATTCTTCCCCTTCTTCCTTCAGGATGGAAAAGCCTCTACAGCATAATTTAGACTATTGCTGGACCAAAAGAGAACCTTTTACTTATTTTGATTTGCAGCTGCTTAAGTCTCTACAGACATGATCTAATAAACATACATAATACAAATGAACTAACTGCACTACAGTGCTTAGAATTAGACCATAGCATTGACCAGATCTGGGTTTTAATAAGAAGTTAATGCAGGCTCGATACACCCGTCTGAAGCTGATGTTTGTTTCATCTTTAGTACAGCTGAGATAACAGAGAATGGACTGCAGTGTCCCTGTGTTTTTGTCATATTTTTCAAATAACAAGCTATCGTGTTGCACAAAACGATGAGCTGGCAGTGTTGTAAAAAAGATAAAGGATAGAAATAACATGAAGTAAATCTTTCTCTGTGTCACTTCTCCTACGGACAAGAGCTTTAATGTATATGCAACAACTCAACACCCACTGAACGCAGCCAGGGAGAACACAAGACTATAAATTTTAACCAGAAGGAACTGAGGGTGAAAAGATGTACAGAAAAACATTTAGGAGGAAGTAGGAAACAGATGTGACACATGTTGTGACATCTTTAATGATTCGACGTAGGGAGGGATTAATCCAAGGGAGGTGTTTTATTGATTCATTGTTTGATGAATTACATCAAAATTTAACATGTGAGAGGCAATTCAGGGGCTCAGTGATAAGGGAGCTCAGCCTAAACAGTGTGTGTGTGAGAAGGCTGGACTTTGTTCGCAGCTATTTCCAGTGCATGAGTCTCACTGACTCAATCGTTTTCAGGCAGAAAGAGTTCCTCTGACTTTACTCTGAAGGCGTGCAGCTGCTATTTGAGACCATTAATCCTACATTAACAGATACATGTTTCATATTTATTTCAAAAGGTAGAGGGTCTGTGGAGGTCTTTTTCTTTTTGAGAGGCAGCCATGATCAGCCGTAACTTCAAGAATGTGCTGGTGGTCTCTATCGGCTTCCTGTCCCTGTTCACGGCTTACGGAGGCCTGCAGAGTTTACAGGTAGGTGGAAGAGTTTCTTAGTTGTTTATCAGATTTATGATGTATTGCTCATTAGAAAAACTCAAATGTAGGAGTTAAGATAAGATTTTTTATTTTGGTAAAGTATCTTTCTTTTATCGTAAAGAGCCTTTTAATGCACCTTTCAAATGGATAAATAATAAGTTTTGTAAGTTCCCCTGCAATTGTATTATATTAGAATATTTATTATTTTTTTCCTTTAAAATTTGTTTTATTGTTCATTAAAACACCATGAATGTTACTACAGTAAGCTGAAGCTTACTGGGATTTATTGATGGGTTGATTCATGGAGGAACAAGACATTTAAAATGCCCTTTGTGCACAATGTACAATAATACTAATAAGTTAATGTGTGAAGATCCACTAAATTTACAGTCCATTAAATGTTCTTTGCACATCTTTGTTTTAATATAAATTGTTTTTATCCTGTGATTTTACTGCGTTAGTTCTTCAAATTGAATTTGTACATCTCTTGCTCTTTTGTGATTTTGCCCCTCAGTCCAAGCTGACATGACATGTCAGGGGAAAGGGAATTTTTATGTCTTCAAATTTATATTAAACCATTTCAGCCTATCTTTCAGATACAATATGATTTAACTATTTTAATTGCAGCTGTTTCTTCATTACTGAGGGCACTCGCAGATGCAATCGACATCATTCAAAAGAAAGGATGATCTTTTTAGCTGCAGTCTAACCACTTGACTGTCAAGTTCAAATTGTCTGATATTTGATTTGACTTTTCCAAAACCATTTAGGACGCACGTTCAAAAACAACCATGCCGTACAACTAAACAACCTGGTTATGGTAGTGGTTAATGAATATTTACATAACTAAGCGAAACAAGATGCAAAAGAAAATAAACACTTCTATGTATGTGTACAATCTAGGTTGAATAAAATAAAATAATATTAGTTAAACCAAGCACACACCAGCAACAACAGCAACAAAAACAAACAAAAAACGCCTAAAAACTACATGGTTAGCCACAGCACATGAAGAACTTTCCACAGAGTCGGCCCAGCCCATCTGCACAACCCATATGGAACTCTAGTTTCCCCAGTTTGACATACCAAAGAGATGGTGCAGGTACAAGCTTTCCATTTTACAATAATAAGTTTTAAATCCCGAAACACATATGGGATTTCCCGAGAAGTACAAACTTGGTGTGAATGATATATCCTGGCCGGAAATTGTTTCTATACAGTCATGGATATTAGGGCAGAAATCCTGCACCTTTGGGAATGCCCACTGCATATGAAGTACAGTCAATTCAATTCAATTTTGCTTTATTGGCATGACTGTTGAACAATATTGCCAAAGCATCATACATATAACATAACAATCATCCCAATACATATAAAATATCAATCATCCCCATACATTTCATTAAGAATTCGAGCATAAACTAATCAAAGTATCTGTGTTTGTGTTAAAAAAGAAAAGAAACATGTATATATTAAAAAATAAAATAAATAAAACAGTGTGTGTGTTATAAATACTAAAAATAGAATAAACAAAACAGTAGTT
>JAPMOB010236676.1:254-14138 GCA_029875015.1 Lepomis gibbosus
AACAGCTTTCTCAAGCAGTTTGTGATGCATTTTGGAAACAGGAGATGAGCCCCTGGTCTAATGCGCCACCTGGCTTGAAACCTAGGCTTGAAACCTGTTCGCACACATATTTTAAATGCCTTCGGCAGAATTCAATTTAGACTAATCTAGATTAATTTCAAGATTAATCTAGATTAAAAAAAAATAATCTATGCCCACTACTAATCTATATATATACTGTATATAGATATAGATATACTGTATATAGATATACTACCAGTTAGGTGAGCATTTAAATATGGGGTAGATGGTTATTGGAAATATTTCGTTACCACTCTCACACATGTGATTTTTGAAACATGTACATTGTGAGTTTTGTACTGTATATTCAACAATCCAAAAAGTCTTACCATAATGTTTTGAGGTCTTGATTTTTAATTAAATGTCTTAGCTGTTGAGGTTCCAAGTATTTCCAAAAGAACCTTTTGACATTTCATCTGTGATATTGATGATGGGTATTCCCCTGTGAAAGAGAAGCAGAGAACAATTTACTCTTTCATCTTTACGCAAAAAATTGTGTGCTGTACATTTAGAAAACTGTTTAATAAATGTTGTTTGTAAAACTTCACAAGAGTAATATAACTTACTTGTACCCTTCTAATGGCACTTGCACTACTTGCTCATCTTCTGCCAGTATACTCTGCTCCTCCTCCTGAAGGTTGAATGAAGTGCAGTTTAAATGCATGTCAATATTAATGAAAAATTAATTGAGAAACACTTATTTTGTTTATGAGAGCAACAGCACCTCTTCAGCATCCTCAAGTTTCTTCTTCTTGCTCTCTGGCATGAGGTCGTCCAGCCAGCTCAACTCTCTCTTGGTAAAGAAACAGTCCATTAGCTTCCTGATAAAGACCAGAGCCAAAACCTGTAGAATTGACACACAATCATCAGTCCACAAAAAATCCTTTATCCTAGCAGGTGAGTACACTATGCTGAAGAGGTAAATGCATTTAAATTAATAGGAAGCACACACTTGTGGCAGCATGAAGGTCAAATCCACTTAAATGGACTTTATTAAGATCGTAGATGTAGAAAAAGAACAAGTTGTAAGGAACACATGACTTTAAAAACTCTATACATTTTTGACAACAGAAGATATAGTTGATACGGTATGATATTATCTATCTGCATGTTCTATGTCTTAATTTGGGAGAGTTAAAACATGTCTGGAAATTAGTAGTAAGCAATATGAAGTGACTGACAAAGCTCCAAGGAGGCCAAAGAAAAAACACATGAAAACAAACAAACAGGGAGACAATGCTTTGGAACTGCTGCCACAAGATAAAACACACCCCCAGATAAATTATCCTTACAGAGCCCCTAAGGGGACATGGGCAAAAAAATAAATAATAATAATTTTGTGTGTGCACCTAAAACGTTTTGGTGCCCACCAGATATTTCTGATGGGCACAAGAAATGTGATTTTGTTTTTCATGTTCCCCTAGTGGCTCTGTAGAACCAAACCAAAAATGAAGTAATTTTAGTGTTTACATTATTTTGTCTACCTCCATTAATTACAGTGTAGACGGGAGGCGCGCAACTAACCCCAGTAACATGCCTGTACTCACACACTGAACCCTGTTCACACTTCCATAAGATGTGTGGTATGAAAGGACATGAAGCCTGTGTAAATGTCCTGCAGATGATATAATCTGACTGTTGACAAACCATCATGGGAAAGACAATGGCAGCCTTGGAGGTCTTGATGATCCAGAGTAGGACCAAACAGGTGAGCTGGATGATGGTGAAGAGGTGCACCTTCCTCAGGGGTACATGTCGTAGATAGATGAAGTCTGGCTGGTGCTTAGGTGGCATACCAAACAGTTTAAGACGGTCGAAGAACTGGAGAGGATAAATGATAAACAATTTTTAAATCTGCAGTGACTGGGAGTTTATCTTGCCGCTCGGGAGAGGCAGAAACAAGTTGTGAACACAATATTGACATAGCATCAGCTTTTAAGTTGACAAGGCAAACTTGTTAGCAAACAGTTGTTTATTTATACATCCAGTAAATACAGAACAACATCATCATTCATTTGGAGCCGTGTTTGTGTCCAACATTCACCCTCTTTTAGCTCTGTTTTTGGTCTCTACCAAATCCTGAGGGAAATATCTGACTCTTTAGCTGCTAAATGCTCCACTATATTCATCAACTAGTCACTAAGTGTGTCTGTCTGCCATTTGGTGCTGAGCAGATTGTGCAGAGTAGGTTTTCAGAGCTATTTCACTGAAAACAGCTACCTGCTGCAGGTGAAAATAACGCATTGAAAGCTGTGAGAATGAGTGAAGATGCTTTAAATCTCAGTAAAGCCGAGGGCTGCAGATTCAGGTGATAATTCTCTGTCAGTTCATCACTACGAGTGACTACTTTCATATTATCACATTAGTGTCGTGTTGTGGTTTAATACACTCAAAAAAATATATTTATTACAGTAACTTCAAGTTAAGTCTTCATAATGCACCATTTGAGAAGGGTTACAACAACCAATGCATGTGTAATGTTAAAAGGTACCTAAATGTTCCTAAAACCCACAGAGAATAATCACTGAACTCAGCAGCTATGCAGCTTTTTTAGCATCTTTAAGGTTAACGTCTTCGCAGGGTTTTTAAACAAAAAAAGCTGTCATAAACAAACAAAAGAACTGGCCCCCAAGCATCAAACAGTAAACAGACAACATTACTGACTAGCTGGTGGTCCAACAGTCCAACATCTATAAAGCTCAAAGTTGCTCCGTGTCTGATATATGTAACTGGATCTCATGAACAGGATAGGACACCAGTTCAAAAAATATATATTTTTAAATATATATAAATATATAAAGCTAAAATATAGTTTACAAATTCAATAATAGAAAGTACATCAAAGTGCAGAAAAAAAGAAGAAAACAGGGCAATTAAATAACAGTCAGGTGTTCTGTAAATGCTGGGAACACACTAGAGGCCAATTAACACTTTTTATCTGGGCAGCCAGACAATATGGAGGCGCTCCCCTATCATGGCTTGGAGAGAATTTACAGTCTACACAGATTATCCAGTAGGAGCGTTTGCAAATTGTAGTTTAACCACACTGACCGACTGTCTAACATCAGCCATGCAGATAATCTCAATAATGTTTCATATTTACAAACAAAATGCTGCACAGGTCCAAAAGTGTGTTATAATCACATTTTAGTTTTGGGAGTGCAGACCACTGTTTTCATGCCTGGTGTGAGCATTAAGACTGACAAACAAAACAAAAAAGTGATGTGTGTGACGCAATTAACTTTCAACATCTGCTAGTTCAATTTTGTCCACTAACACCACGGACAATTTTATCAGAGTCATTTATATCTATTGTTATAGTATAACGTGAGTAAAAAAAGATGCAAAAAGATACAGTGAAATTCAAATCATTTTACCTGAATGCCTCTGAGAGAAGACGCTCCCATGTAAAGGAATACTCCATACAACACAGGCATAGGAATGAACTGAAGAACAATAAAAGTGTTAGGTCAGTAACTGCTCTATTTTGCACACCTACTGCACTCAATAATTAACCATGGCTTAAATGTCTTCAGGATAAAGCACTGAGAAATGTGTAGAACAATTACAGTGATACTTTATGTCACACTCAATAATAGTGGGAGAATGACTATACACAAATCAAAATGCATAGATAACATACTGACAGTGTCTGACCTTCAGCACAGATGTCATGAAGACAGAGCAGCCCATGAGGGTGAAGATCATGAGGCCGGTAAAGCGTTGCTCTCTGATGCCAAGGAACTTGGGCTGCTCCCCGGGTGCTGAACACTCTGACTCAAGCTTCAGGCTGTTGACGTGGCTGATGGAGAGAACGGTGGCTGCTACGAACCAGGGCAAGCCCATCAAAGAGCACACACCAAGCATCACCCCCACCATGAACAGATCCAGGTGGTACCCACAGCCTTTCTGAAGGGGGAAAACATCTTTTTGAAAGCATTTTAAGCCTTGCTAAATTCAAATCTGCATATCTACAAGATGGTATAAAAGCCATCTTATAAATGTAGTCTGCTTCCAGAGCTCAAAGCTGGGACAGGAACTTACCTTGAGTTTGTGTTCCTTCCTGTTGATGATGACAGCTGTGATCTGCTGGTCCATGAAGATGAGGATGGTACAAAGCAGAGCTGGGACTACTGTAATGACTGCGGTCCACCAGGGGTTGGGCCCCAGCGGGTTGATAAACCAGCCTCGGTCATCTCTGGTTGGCTGACAAAAATTACAAAGATTGTTGTTGGTTAGACATTACTAGCAGCTTGTTGAAAAATGTTAATTGGCAGTTAGTCTTGTGTTAATCAAATCTCGTAAACAATTTCTTTTGTGGACTAGCTCACCTTAAACACACTGGGAACCTTTAGTTTTGGAGAGGGGATCCCTAAACCATAGTCAACTAAGACCATTGTAAGGATGGTGAAGAAAACAGCAAAGTCACTGATGATGCACCTCACCTGATAGAGAGGAAAACATGTAAAATGATATTACCCAACATAAACACAAACCAGGAAACTTATTTCTTTTACGCAACACCTGTATCTGACCACTAGAGAGTACCACAGCACTATACTACATAACCAAAGCCATGTTTAGCGGCTGTAGCAGCTTTGTCTTGCTTGGATCATAATACACTCTAATGTAGTGGTAATGTATGAAGAGTGCAATAGCCTACCTTTGTGGGAAAGTAATTGCTGAACTTGAACTCCTTGAGGAAGGCGGACATGAAGACGGTGGAAAAGAAGAGAATGACACACCAGAAGAGGACATCAGGGACATAGGGGCCATGAGGGCCACAGGCGCTGCCCACAAACTCCCCGCGCTTTTCTATACAGTCCTGCAACAATAGGCAGAGGGCACAATTATTTGATTTATTATATTATTAGCAACGCACCAGCAAACTCCAGACTTCCACAAATAGGGTTTATGAGCATCCATGTCCATAAAAAACTTAACAGAGTACAAAAAATGTGCTTTTATAGTGATTTGCAATGAGTAATCCAATATAATCCAGCCTACATGCCCTTAATCTCCTCTGTTCAGCTTCCTCCATCTGGGAAAGCATGCCACTTTAAGGTGGAAAATCCAAATGTATCTTTTCAGTCTATCTTTGTGGAAGTCAGCGATCCCTCATGTTGTGTGCATATAAAACCTTCTTGATTGACAGATCCGTTTTTGTTTGTTTTTTTAACCAAGTCAGCGTGGGTAGTACCTTGGCCTCCAGTGCCTCCCAGTAAATTTCTGAGACAGTGATATTGTTGATCTCCCAGTACTTCAGGGTTCCATTGGTAGGGTCAGAAGGTTCAACACATGAACATCTGTGGTAACAAACAAACATCTGGGTTACTAAGTAATCTCTCATCTGTCGGGGATTTACAGTACCTCCAAGAAATATACTTAGTAATTATTCTTTTTTATGTCCCTACTTTAAGTATAATAGTTCATTGTGCTAAAATTGGTGTCCACATACGAGTACATGGTGAGCTTGTCCAGGTTCATGTTCTTATTAAAGGGATAGTGGTCTCCCAGGTGGATGAGTTTCTCCAAGGCCTCGTAGATGAAGATGATGCAGATGAGTGAGGCAAAGGCTTCCTCTGTAAAACGCGTTATGTAACAAACAAGGGAACTGGCATCTGTAGCCACCAGCATGATACAGAGGAAAGCTGTCCAAAGACCAATACAGGTTCTCAGTGACAGATAGGACAAGCCATATTCCCTATGTGGAGATAAAGGGGGGAGGGAGAAAAATGAATGCTTAATATATGCGAGATAAAAAAAAAATCATATAATGATTATGTACTGTATGTAATGTGGTGGATTAGCGAAAGTCATTATCACAATGGAATGACATGGTATTTTGTCCTAACAATCAGTACATGCTCAATGGGAGCCCAGATGTTCAATAATGTCCACAAAACGTATCTCACAGCAAGCCGATAAACATCAAACAGTGTAATCACAAAATTATGCAATGCACAGATTAAATGATTTATGCTTACAGTCACACGGAAAGAAAACATACTTGCAGAATTTGAACAATATCTTTTCAAAAACAAGCACTGGTCCTGTGCTGCCCAGAATGGTAAGGGGTTGCCCAGCAAACAGGGAATAGGCTATTCCAGTCAGTGAGGCTCCGAACAGCGACTCAATTGCACTCTGGGGAATGGGAAAGTACAGAGAGATATTTGATGGATAGTTACCTTAAATTCTTTACCATATTGAGCTACAGCTGTTGTCTGGTTTATTTAACTGACAGGCTAGCACAGTTTACTGCAGTGTACAGCTAGTCTTGGCAGAACACTGTGAACATTTAGAGGATGTGATTTACTATGCGCCCTTCTGTTGCCTCGCCCAGTAGTCCTCCGAAGGTGATGACAGGGGACATACAGGCACAGTAGAGGAAGAGGAAAGAGGCCACACACTGTAAACTAAAAGCATCGGTGTAGTCGGACAGGTAGTGGGGTGCCTTGCGTTTGATGTCCAAGAAGAGACCACCAAACCACCTGGGAAGATAAAAAGAAATTTGTCTCTCATGTCATTTATTCTTTTGTGAAATTCTCATTTAGTCTTACAAAAAAGTGTGTTTTTTTTCTTGCTCTCCCTCCATTGCCTTGTCCCGATGTTCAACTCCTGAGCTTAGAGTGATATGCCCCTCTGATAGAGAAGTCGAGCTGCAAATAGTCATCTTAGGGAAGGATGTTTCTATGGAAACCACTTTATGACTACAGCTACAGACCAAGTCTACTCAGAAATAACCACTCAGCACTATAGTGTACATTTTGTAGAAAAATTATATTTGACATGTACATTTTAGAAAACATATAATAAGGAATGACTGATGTTCATAGCAATGCATTATCTTAAATAAAACTGTAATTTATTATTCCACATGCCAGGGACTAATAAATCTTCTATTAGATTCATGAATCACAAATCCTCTGCAACAAAGTATTGAGAGTGCAGTGATTGGGCTGCATGCTGTACTGCCACAGCACTGCATGTCCACATTTTAGTATAAGGCACTTACTTGTGAAAATAATCTCTCTTCACCTGTGCATAAAGACTTTACGCTATTCTACTGGCAATCAGAATTCACTTTAAACAAAAACATTGCACATTCTTCCCCTTTGTTTTTCCTCACCTTCCAGTACGCTGCAGTTCTGGACCCCCGTGGCCACCTTCAGCCTCTTCCTCATCACCCTCTACTAATCCGTTACATTTCTTCCTCTTCTCCTGTTTAACAAACGATCCTCAGCAGTTAACTTGTTTTTCCTTACAAGTCACATAATTTTCATAGAAGCAAAAGAAGAAAAGAAAAACCAGCAAACTAAATTACTACTAACCTGAGAAGGTACATTTTTTGGTGGCTCTATCCGTATGGACGGGTCCCACTCTCCTGGAGGCAGGACTGTCACTTGATCGAGGAATTCATCAATCCCAGCGATCAGATCATTGCGGTCTTTAGCTTTATAGGCAACATCATGGAAAACCTGGACATGAAAAAATATGGAAGGCTGATTAGGACTGCCCTCCTGACTCAAACCTTGACTCAGTGATTTGCAGTGCACATGCTGCACTGTATGTGCAAGCTTCACCACTCACACCACTTGCATTCGACAACCTTGTATACCTGCATATACTTCACAGACCCATGAATATTTTAAATGCAGGAATGTCTGCCAACCTTTACTGAAAACAAACAGACAGGCACATTCACACTTATGTCTTTGGACTAACTTGATCCCGTATAAACAAGTGCCTAGGATAGCACATGCTAGCATAGTCATACCTAGGACCTGCTTACTGTTAAACAACAGTGTTGGTTGCCTCACAATTATCCCCTATAAAATATCCAGTTTCATCAAATCTACTCATTCCAAAGTGTATGACAAAGTTTGGACTTTGTCAAAGCCCATCTTTTCCTCAGTGATGATGGATGGCTGCCTAAAATCCAGACAAAAAGGAGGACATGAGGGCTGACTAATCGCCAAAAGCATGTCATAAAAAGCTCTGAGCCGTGTTTCATGCTGAGAAATGTTCCATCACTTCAATAATTTGTTGAGTTCTGCTGGACTGTGAATTTATGCAAAAGTGCCTGCAAAAAATCTGAGTAACGACATCTGGTTGACATTCAAACCAATCCACCCTCCTCAAAACATTATTGAATAACTAACACGGTAACAAGGTGAATTTATACCTCATCCGTCATAAGTGTTGCAATGGACCTTCCAATCTCATGATACTGAGGCGCTCTACCCAAAGGCCCTAAAAGAATGAACAGAAACCTAAAGGCAAAAACAGATATTAATACAATGTCAACTCAGAATTAACTTAGATGCATAGTTACTAAATGTCAGACAGGGTTCAGCAGGGTAAATAAGTGTAGAGAAAATATTTATATCAGAAGCTGAACTGGTTTAGTTGAATCAACCAGCAGTAACCTCGTGGCGATGGGGACTTCAGCCAGCCCACTGAGCAGAACCGCCGGTGAAAGGCGGACAAACGCCACCACCGGCTTGTTCAGAAATTCCAACTCTCCCACTAACACGTTACACGCCTCGGCCCCTACCGGGATCTTTTTCATGAAGTGAAGATCTATCTGAAAGAGGACACAAAGCACAGTGTTTAGTGTATAAAAGACCTAGACACCTTTTCCAGTAAGCTTACTGTCTAGGCTACTTTGACCTGCCAAAAAGTAAAAAGAAAGTATATTCTATAAATAAATGGATGTTTATCATTACATTAAAATTAAATGGTTTGACTGGATTCTAGTTTAAATATAATCCTGGACCTCTGGATTATATTTTTGACTGTGTGTCATATGACATGGACATGGACTGTTTCTTCATAGAGTTCATATGGCTCTAGGGCAGCTGTTGTGCACCATCCCATCCAAAAGAATATTTTTAACATATTGGTCATGACTAACATAAAAAATGTTTTTCTTCAATGTCTCACAGTTATAATGTACAAAATAATATGCAGCTGGTGCAAATGGGAGTTTCTGATTGCAGCAGTGTTCTTAAATGTAAAAGGTGCAAGATACCGGGGCTCAAGACAAACGGCATCCTGTCGACCTGGGGAAGATAGAAAATGTGTTTGGGACAAAGAGAAATATTCTCTAGGACGCCTCTAGGAGGAAAGGGATTGTGTGTGTGTTTATTTATTACGATCACTTAGCAAATGACAAACTGAACAGACCGAGCGCTGACTACAACTGAGCGCGTCTTCTCATGCTGTTGCTAATGTCACTTTCACTGGCTAGCTGCTCACCTGTTCCCGCAGTACAGGTCCATCTATCCTCTCAGGCACAAACGTCCTGCTGACCTCTCAATTGCGCTGTGTAGCCAAACGCGTTAAATGCCACACACCAATCTTGTCAAACAGTAAAAAACAATTCTATATTGTGATTACGTCGAGTAGCGTAGAGAATCATCTCCACCCAGCTCATGCTTAGCCTACGATGTGATAGTAACATAACCCCCACCCCCACACGCGCTGAGATACAGCCAGCACATTTGCTGGTAGAGTTTTGCATTATAAACATCTAAAACCTGACGCATAACCTGGCTCTGTTTAGGACTGTTTAGGACTGTGAGCTGCGATTTATCGGAGCTGCAGAAGTTAACATGTGGATTTATGCTGAGATTTCTGCCTGATCACAGGTATTAGTTTCGGTTTCAGTTTGTACCTCCGATGAAGTGCAGTGCACTTCTCTTGTCTCATTCAGCACAGTCTGAAGGGGCGCACAGCAGAGCATAGGTCAGGTAGACTAGAAAATATTATGAATTCTCATCTAATAATGATGTTAGTCTCATAATATTAAGATTTTTTTCTGGACATGTCAGAGAACACAGATGTGTGGGAGAGATTCTGAATGTGGAGAAGATTTTGAACATGAACAGAAAACCTGCTGCAGGAGCTATTAAAGTGCAGGAGTTTATAACTGAATTAAAATCAATTAATTTATCGTTGAGGTAAAAAGTGCTCCAACTGATAAATTTTCAATTTTGTTTTTAAATTTTTTGATTGAATGAAGCAAAACAAATTTTATTTATTTTGTTTATTTTATCTATTTTATCTCTTTATCATCATTTATTATGTCACTAACAACTATAGAGGATAGTAACAAAGTAAGGAAACAACATTTTGATTTTGCAACACTTTACATTAACTTCAGGATGGTTCAAATTGTTTTTTGGGCCGGTTCTGAGACAGAGTTGAAAAAGTTATTCTGGAGCCCTGCAAGATACATTGTATGTATGAGAAAAAAACTGCTGTGGATGATTTTGTATCATTCAGTTCAACAGTTCTAAAAACCCACTCCATGTAAGCAGAGCACATTTTATATAACATTTAACATATAGCTAACAAAACACATGACACGGTTCAAATATAATAATAACTCATATACAGTACATTGTACAAAAGGATTCAAAAAGGATTTTATTTTTGCTGTCTGTGGTTGTAATGTGGTTATCATTAATGCTGAATACTTAGAAACATGGATGTAATCCTAATCCCTTACTAGATGCTCTTTCCATTAAAAATACCATGGACCATGCACAATGGACTCCTGTTCAAAACACACTAAATAATTCTGCTGATATAGTGCAAATATGGCATAAGAACAAGAATAACATTTGGGCTTCTGTATAACTATGAAAGAAGATGCAAGATCATTTACAGAAGCATCAATACGTATAAAGATACTGAGTTACAAATAAATTACAAGCATTCACAATGTTACTTAAGTATAACTTTGTTTCCACAAATTATACCTAAAGCATGAAAAGAATTTAAAATGCACAAAAATTGTAATAATTCTAATTATTTTACTGAATTATTATTGCGGAAGCATGAATTTGTAGGCAGCATTTTATTGTTGCTGATAGAGGTGGAGCTAGCTCTTCTAACTTTATATTTATATCCATAAAATGTTTACATACAGAACTTAAGAAACACAGGAATCGATGTGTTACAGTGCTCCTGCGCAGTGTGTGTGTGTTATACCTTGCTGAAGTCCACAGAACTGTTCTCTCTACTGACCTCCCCTTTCCCATCTGAACCCGCTAATTGTGACTGGGAGGACGTCATCTGACCTGGAGAATTAAGACAGGAGAGTTACGAATCAACTGCAAAATGTTCTCAAAATTTCAGCAACTGATGATTTACAATACAATGAGACTGACCTATTACACAAACTATCTCTAGAAAGGAAAACATGAGAGAGGTTTGCACACAGAGCAGAGAGGACAGCTTTTACCGGTGCCATTGTGGATAAAACCATTCAGATTTTCATCACTGTTGTTGTCTCAAAAAAAAAAAAAAAGAACAGGCTCATGTTAATGTGATTACTGCCAAACTGCCTGACAGGTCTGGCCTAATTCAACAGCAGGGTCAAAAATTAACACAAATTATAGTGTTTAATAAGCTCACAAAGCATGACGTGGAGATTATCAGAGAGTTTTGCCTCAAAATGAGCTTGATTTCCTGTAAACTAGAAATGTAACTAACAGTTTGTTCTGCGTAACTAATTTTGTCATGTGGAATGTTGGCAAACCTGAAGCTTATAAAATGTAGTTGGCACTGATATAGGCAAGTAATGCTTCCAAATACGAGCCTGTCCTGGACTAAATTTAGCCCCAGAATTCAAACAAATAGTTCTTGCACTGTGAAGATCAACAGCAGACCAATCTGCATATTAATAGAATTTACTTTTGAACATTGTTTTTTAATCTTCTTTTTAGGTCAACCCCTCCAAATCAACAAAAGCAGCCTATTTGGGGTTGCCAGTATCACCAGAAAATCAAGAGAATAATCCCCTCTACAGTATGTTATTTAAGTATAAGCTGGTAAAAGGGCAACGGCATACTGTGTAAACCAGCACCTGTTGACTTCAGTTTGGCTGCGGCAGGTGGTGGGCAGATGGTGGGTGGTGGATAGAATCAAGAATGAAGAAAAGATGGGAGCATATGCAAGTTAAGATCATATGCTTATAAGACACATACACATATTGCATATTCACAAAGAAACCTTAACCCTCACAGTGAGTTTGCAGTATATCAACATGTTGTGACCAGTTCAAACAAAGAATGATTGGACCTTCTCAGAAGGTTTTATTTAAATAATTATAAAGCAAAACTGACCAACAATTCACAAGAAAAAAGGCAAAATTAGAAAATTGTTAAAGATATACAGTATGTTTGATGGTTTCACAGCTGTCTCCTTTCCCTTACCATTCTTCTCCAGGTGGAGCTCTGATGTCCGTCGACCCATGTCAGCAATGGAGCGTACAATCGGTAGGCGATTTGCCAGCTTCTTCTGGTTCTGGTGATGGTGCTGCTTCAGCAGTGTTTCACGCACTTTCTTTCTGAGTTCGTCTCCCAGTGGTGAGTATAGCTCCTGGTGGTCCAGGATCATGTCTAAGGTGGACACAGACAAACCATTTAGATACGTGTTTCAGGGTTCTGGCTGAGGCTTTTAGCCTGTGCAAATTAAATTTAGTGCAAAGAAGGATTAATATATATTCCTGGATTACAAACTGCATCAAGTAGTGTTAAAAAATGCATGTAACAAGGTTTCCTCTGCAGTATGGGGATTGAGAAGTTTTGTTTTATTACTTAGGAGGGACCCTTACAAGATTGAATAGTAAGACAGTATTTTCTAAATTAGGAGGTCTTAAGTTGACAAAACCAGTAACCTTGTCACTTGCTATAACTGTCTCAATACAGTAGTTACCTGCGATCTCTTCAATAGTATTAGCCCTCATGTCAAGCAGCACAGTGCTGTTGATAATGCAGCTTCGCAGCTCAAACAGGCTGTGTAGGGACAGAGTGGCTACGTAGGGTTTACTCCATCGCTCTCCTCCGTCCTCTACATCCTCCTCAAACTTCAGCCACCTGTAACAGAAGTTTGAGTACCAGTCAGGGGAGGCCAGCAGATGGAAAACTAGTGGGCCATCTGTTCTAGCTGCCATAACAACAATCAATCATTTAGGCCCCACTAAACAGAAGACCATAATTCACAAGTTAAATTAACATTCTACATCTTGATTTACATTGACAATTATCAAAGAAAGAACACAACAAAGAGTAAACTCCCTTAGCATTTACAATAATGAACAGCAATTACTTAATGTAATGGAAACACACGCATAGCTATATTTCTCATCAGTGTAAGTGGGATCACAGGCATTTCCCGATCACCGTCCATTCAATCAGAGCTTTCAGTCATGTAGGTCATGTGATGCTACCTTAATGACATGACAGTCTAACAGTACCTGGCACTTTCCCTCCACTCAGAGTCCTCTCCATCCCTCACACAGATTTCATCCATCTCTGTAAAGAGGTCGTGAGGAATATGCTCCTCATCATCATCTCCAGTGCCGAGCAGGAACTGCACTCTCTGGGAGGGAGTGTCTGGGATCACAAAGGATTGCAGTGAGTGGCTCAAACAGGAATGCTCATACCAAGGATCTTAAGAGATAATTACCAAAGGCATGACTATATTTATTATATGCTACAATGCATGCACATCATTGATTGTGGCCTGTACCATAAGAAGGGGACTCTCTACCCTCCACCAAGGTGAGGGTCGGGTCCCTGCTCCTCTTTCTGTGTTTGTTTCCATGGTGATGGTGCCTGCGATGGCTGCGGTGCCTGGTACTGCCCAAGGGGACGTGGACCCCGATGTAGAGAGTCCTGTGGCCTGGGGACACATCACAAAGCGTTTAGAGGAGGATCAACTGCAAAGCGTTTGTTTGTGTGTGTGTGTGTGTGTGTGTGTGTGTGTGTGTGTGTGTGTGTGTGTGTGTGTGTGTGTGTGTGTGTGTGT
>JAPMOB010236678.1:0-16301 GCA_029875015.1 Lepomis gibbosus
TGTGTGTGTGTGTGTGTGTGTGTGTGTGTGTGTGTGTGTGTGTGTGTGTGTGTGTGTGTGTGTGTGTGTGTGTGAGCGAGAGAGAGAGAGCAAGAATGCAATCTATCTTTTTCTGAAGTGAATGAATTATCAGTAATTAGTTGTTTCAATCCCATGTTTTGTTTATATTTTTGTGTATTATTATTATTCTTTATCTATATTACTTCCTGTATGCTATCAATCTATTTATTGTGTATGCCTTGGCAACATGATTTGATCAAAATATCATTCCGATAAAGCCTCATTGAATCACTATGGAAGGAGTCAGACCCCCATGTGATCGCCTGTACTTTGGCTAGTTTGATTTTTGTTCAAGTTTGTTGTCAGTAATGTGGCTGAAAATATTATGGGTATGTTGTGGGTTATGAGTCGGGATGCTCTTAAAAATCTCTTCTTAAAAGATACTTTTATTTGATATCGAACCTTGATTTTAATTGAGCTTCTTTTCTCTTAACTTCATTTTACCTCAATTGTGTTTTATTTATTTTATTCTGGTCCATGTTGTCTAATTTGTTTATTGGTTCTCCAGTTATATTTGATTTTCTAATCGTTGATTTTTAATTTCTGTCTTGGGTGAACCTGTGTTTTGGAAAGTGCTCTATAAATTCACATTTGTTTTATGTATTTTTATTTATTGTTATACATATTTAAAGTATGGTCTATACCTACTCTCCTGAGATAACTTTGGTTATATTTTGGTGCTATATAAATTAATTGAATTTTAGCATTATGATTATTCTTCAAATAAATGCCTGCAATATCCAGGCAGTTACAACAGACAACTATTTGCATGCATTTTGAATATACACCATAGATTGTATGATATACACACCTATACAAACAGTCTGGTTGCTGGACCCTGCCATCCCTTCTTCTTTGAGACCGCTTTAAGAGGAGCTGTAGGCAGGTTTGGGGTTGGTCACAAAAATGAAGCGAACACACACTCACCACAGCTCATCATACTATCCCCTCACAATACACTTCAACATGTGAACCAAACATACAAAACAATTTTGTATTTTAGTAGCCTTAAAGCATATGTTACGTCATCAACCGCCTCCTGCCTCTTTTACATCCCCACCAGGGAGTTCAAAGGTCAGGGTCAGATACACTCGGTGCTCCTGGAGTTGGTGCGGCTGCAGAGTCTTGCTGAAGAACAGCCTCAGCAGGGTGAATGCAGCAGGGAACTGGCCTCTGGACATCCAGATGGAGGACAGTCTCTCTCACCATGAAGCCATCCTGCCGCCCTGCTGATGTTATGTAGACCTGTCCACTCCTACATACTGGGATGTTTTTGCTTTCAGCCAGCAGTAAAACAGTAGGAGGTGATTCCTTAACCTCACAGGGAAGAGACTGACTGTGCTTGTAAAGAAGTTGTGCTGTATATTATTATTTAAGAGTAACATCAGGCTAAAAGGCAAATGTTCTCTGCCTTCTCTAGTTGAAAGTTTCAAGTCTGTGGCACAACACACTAGAGGCTGACATTTTTGCAGGAATCCTGTGGGTCACAGGATTCCTGTGGCATTCCTGTGGAATGGGAATCAATTTCACTGATCATCGCAGGAATTTGGACAGGACAGGAAAAAAAGTCCTGGGTCAGATGGGATGGGAATCATAGGTCAGTTTTTCATATAGAAATATGATTTCTTATGTGAATACTGTAAAATCTCAATTAATAGCCAAGACTTTTATTTGGGAGATGCCTTTAATTCCTTTCACACAAAACTCCTGCAACTCCTTGTTTATTTCCACCAGTATAAATATTACTTGTATGAAAAAAATCAGGCTTTTTTCATCTCTCTTGTTTACCATAACAAGAAATCTGAATTGTGTCTGTAAAATTAATTGAACAGTTGAACTGAGGAGAATCTATTCGATCGAAAAATGTGTAGCACGCCCATATCGATTGTCAAAACGTGTAGCCACACTAGGCCATTGGAAGGGACTTGGCTTTCAAATGAAGCTTTACAGTAAACACTATTTTCTGATTTTGTTTATCAGGATTGTGATGGGACAGAAATCATTCTTCAGGGATTGGGACGCAACAGAAATGTATATTTTTTACTCTGTCATTGCCGATTGGGACAAAAGTATTTTTGTGGGAGAGAGATGGAACAGGAGTAACAATCCACTACCCTCTACCACATACAGCAGGTATGGCCAGAGGCATGTACTTGTACTTCACTACAGAAAGATTTTCAACTGCTAAGGTTGTTTGTTAAAGGCCAGAAGTAATTTTAGTCCACATGGTTTCAATCTGCAAATTAGCGTTCTCAGGAAAGCCACATTTTATCTTTGGCTAACACAATTAGTACTAGATGACTGTTGGTTAAAAGGTCAGTTCACCCACATCACAAAGCATTTTCTCACTTACCACCGGCTTCTAGACATGCAGATATTTTGCAGGTTCCTTCTTGACCTTGGAAACAGCAGCTTACCAAAAAAAAATAAAAAATCTTACTTTGTGTTTTCTAAGCTTTCAAACACATATCATGGCCTTCCTCAGTGGATGGAGTTGCTCAGTTGTCTTGGAGATAGTTTGGTTATCACATGACCTAAGATGGTTATATATGGAGTTCATAATCCCTGTCTCTCTTGAAAAATAGCCTCTGGCACACAGTCTTTGATCTGTTCCCAGTCCATGCTGTTTCCAGTGTGGTGTCCACAGACAGCTGATGTTTGTTGTCCACAGTCCTTGATGTTTCTGTAGCGTTGCAATTACTTTAACAAGTAAATTGGACCCTCTCCCTCCACCCCAGTACAACAGAGTCAATTGTTTTTTTCCATTCGCTGAGGTTTTGTGTGATAATTTTGTTCAGCAAGATTTGGTTTGATGTTGCACACTCCTACACCATTCATTATTGATTATTGTTTGGAATATGGTACCGCCTCTTGGCTGCTTCATCGTGTCATACAGCACTCCTGTGCCACCCACACCTCAACAAAGCGAGCATATTGATTTATATTGTCATTATCATGATCGCCACAAAAAAAATTACATTCACCTCCACTTTTTTTTTAGGGGTAGGAGGCAGAAATCTTGGCAACTGATATCTGAAAACCTGGGCAGATAAAACCGAAACTGTCTGCATGGCTAAATACTAGAGCTAAGAGAGGAAACGTGTTTTTCAAAAGTTGTAACCACCACAGCCAGTCAGCTTGTTGAGGGTAAATTTAAACCCTTTGTGATGCACCTTATAATTTTCGAGGGGGTCCTGAAATGTTCTTGTGTAGCACTGCTTCTCTGTTCTAAGATGTGAGAACTCATTGATATTGGTTGATAACTGTTTTAAATCACAAAATGTTTTCCGTTGTAAAACAGCAGTCAAGACAAATAAGGACAAAATGTAAGTAATGTCAAGTTAGATTTACTGGTATGTAAATATATTTTGAGCAAGTAACAAGAATTACGTACAGTATGTACACCAAAACATGGTTAGTCAACAAATTAATTAAAAGAGTAAAGTGTATGAAACACATATGTAGTAAGACATTACTTGTAACAGCAGTGGTTAAAGCTTATTAGAAACACAGAAACAGGTGTCTAAAAGGTGCAACTTCCAGATCCAACACAGATCTCAACTAGAGGTAAACAAGAGCTGTTTTGAAATGTACTGGCATAATTAAATGCCACTGTGTGATATCAGCTCACTTAGCGTGGCCTGTTTTACTGGTGCTCTTTCAGGAATTCTTTCATATAGGCAGCCAAGGTTTCAGTATCCTCCACTGTGACAGCATTGTACAAAGATGCACGAATTCCTCCAACTGACCTGCAGGGGGAGACAAACCATTATGTTTAAAAAGGTCTACAAAGGACAAGCAGCTCTCACTTTACATAAGCTTGTGAAAAGATACAGGACCCAGTATTCTCTATAATATGCAAATAAAAATGGTATTAATTAAAAGCAGGCACGTGTTTGACAAACTCCAACCTGTGTCCTTTCAGTGATATCATTCCACGTTTGGATGCACCATCCAGAAACTTCTTTTCCAAGGCGTCATCTCCCTCTTTCTTCCCCACACGAAATGGCACATTCATGCGGCTTCGACAAGCCACATCAACAGGACACCTGGGCACAGCGTAAGTAGTTCAAATTAAAAGGTTTCACTTTATTACCTAAAGGTCTGGTGTGTGATATTTAGGAGGATCTATTGACAGAAATGCAATATAATATACATAACTATGTTTTCAGTGGTGTGTAAAGACCTTACATAATGAACCGTTTTGTTATTAACTTAGAATGAGCCATTTCAAGCTAGATAACAACGTGTGCCCCTCTTAAATGGAAGTTGCCATCTTGCGGTGCCATGTTTCTACAGTAGCCCAAACGGACAAAATGCTTTACAGAGCATGTTTCGTCACTACGTTGAATACATACAAAGAAGAGGACTATGTCTGGTTTGTAAGAAGTAAATTTCGACAAATGGAGGACGACATGTATTATTCAGAGCCAACAGAGCGTGTCGGCCACTGTAGCTTCTCCTACACGCTTGCAAAGGGAGCTGTGAGCGGTAACTGATCACTTGTTTGCAATTCATAACCCCCACAACTAGATGCCACTAAAACTTACACACTGAACCTTCATTGAAGAAAAAAAGTGTGTTGAAATTGTTCAGTTGTAAAAAGCATTGTGTCTAAGGCAAAAAAAAAGAGTTTAGTTTACTTTAGTTTGGTCTAGCAGCCTATACTCAAGATTGTTATTTATGTGTACGGATTATAACGGCAGCATTATTATTTTCCCTTTAGTTGATGAAAGAGAGCTCTTATTTTGAAGGTAAATTGCCCAACATTTTCAAAAAAAATGAAAAGGTTGTATTTTGTGTTTTGGTTGATAGGGGCACAAGCTTTTAGTATTTTGTTTCAAACTGTGTTTCACATTAAGTGACATTATGTCTTTTCATAGTTTTCATGAGTTTCAAAGTGACTGTATCTAAGACAGCAAGACTGCTTACACGACATTACATGAGCTCAGTGCACCACAAATTTGTCATTTGTCAACAATTGAAATTCCCTAGTTAAGTTGGCTTTACTCGTCTTTTAAAAAATGCTGTAAAAATAACTGTATATGAGGAAATGCCTGCTTAAGTAAAGTAGGTTAAATCTGTGTATTTTATGTGTTATTGTGGCCACTTCTTTTTTAAGTTAAATGTACTGACTGACACGTAGCTTTCAGGCAGGGCTTTACATTTAGTCAACGAAATATCGAGAGTAGTAATTGAAGATCTTAAAACCGCCACTGGAGGATTATAAGGCTACATTCAGGGTCCAAAATTAGCTCCAGCTACCCAAATGCTGGTAAAATACGCAAATGTATGGTAGATTTACTTCACTCACCAGCCAAAAACAATGGTAAATCTACTGAGTGGGTGGTAGACTTTAAGCATTCACTAGCCATAGGCTGGTGGACAAAAACTTAATTTTGCACCCTGGCTACAATGCTAAATTCTGCAGAGGGTTACCAGCTTTTCTCCAGTTTCTGTGGACATCAGTGGGGACCTCACATGGACAATCAACTCCTTTGCTTTGGTTAAAAAGGCTCAACAGTGATGCTACTTCTTACGGACACTGGAAAAGAACACACTGTCTGCGAAACTGCTCAGAGCCTTTTACCACTACCACTGAATTTCCTAATATATCATCAGCTGCTAAAGTTGTGCGATACTTACACATAGAAACCATTAGAGGTGTCGATTAGGTCATAAATCATGGAGGACTTCCGCTTGTTGAGAGTCGCCATGGCAGCGCTGCCGCCATTGTTCTTAATCCACTCCAGAACCAGGCCCATGATGTAGATACTGAACGGACACACACAATCAAAGTGGTAAGTAATCACTGTTACTACTGTTGAGGTTCCCCTTTTCTCTCATATCATTTATACGTGATGATTGTAAAATATTATTGTATATATGATATTTAATAGGTCAATGTTTCGGGAAATAGGCTTATTCGCTTTTTTAGAGTTATTTGAAAAAACATTCTTGTCTTTACTCTACATGTAAGGCTAAAGTGATTAGCTTAGCACACAGAAACAACTAGTCTGGCTCATACCAAATTTGTTCATTCTCAGTTATACATTTGTTTGTTTCATTCATCAAAAAATAGATGTTAAAACAAGTTGTGGTTTTACAGGGTCCTGGAATCTCATCGTCTCTGTCAGTGGAGACTCCAGGAAGCAAATCCTCTAAGCCAAGAAATAGTCCAGCACATGAACCCCCAGAAAGCCACAATGGGTCTTTTGTACAGATTAAACAAACAACATATAACGTGTTAATTGGTGAGCTTTAGGCTAGCTGTTTCTCCCTGTTTCCTGTCCTTATGCTAAGCTAAGCTAATCAGGCACCTTCTTAACAGACAGACATGAGTCATCTCAATCTTCTCATCTAAACTCAGAACAAGAAAGCAAATATGTCAATTCCCCAAAATACTGAAAGATTCTATTAAAACTTGTTAAAAATGCAACCAGCAATTCCAGGAGACTCATAATTAGAAGTTCAGCATGTCTTTTTAAAAATTGTGAAACATGTACATTTTACAAATGTATTTTTTCTAGCTGACAGTAAAGTATTGATAATCCTCAATCTGTAGGAAACTTCAGGGTCTTTCTAAAGCTAAAAACAGAGGCGAGATTGCACCTGAAACTCGGCGGTGTGTTGTAGAGGGAGTTCATTTCAGCCTGCACCTTGTAGTCCAGGACAATGGGACACTCTTTCAGGGCATGACCTAATAAGTCCTCCCGCACGATGACCACAGTTACCCCGGCACAGCCCACATTCTTCTGAGCCCCGGCAAAAATCAGCCCAAACTAAACAATGCAAGAGGAAACATTAAAACATGACTCTCTATAACCACTTTTTATTCAATCACTGTGGACATGGGGAGGGGAAAAGGGCCCCATTGTCATCCTTGTCCTCACCTTTGACACATCCACAGGTCGGGACAGGAAGTTGGAGGACATGTCGCTGACGAGGACCACCCCGTTTGTTTCAGGTGTGAAGTTGTATTCCACGCCGTGGATCGTCTCGTTGCAGCAGTAGTACACGTAGGAGGCTGAGGGGTTCAGGGTCCAGCTGCTGGGGTCGGGGATTTCTGGAGGGAGCAACAACACAACATTGTTAAACAAGACTGAAGAGTCTGCAGCTACACTAGCAGCACTGTGAGACTGAACTGTCAAAATACTAACATGTTCACAATGCTAACATGCTAATGTTAAGCAGGTATAATGCATTTTAAGAATCTTAGGTTATTACTTAACACCCATCCTGTGGGGACAATGAATATCCTTGCAAGATTTCATGCTAATTCACCCAACAGTTAAAATATTTCACTGTGGACTAAAGTGGCGGACCGATGCTGCCATCCCGAGAGCCATGTTGCTAAAAACTGTGCACATGGTCTTGCGTTACTTTGGCAGTATTATATACAGTATGTCATCCCGAATGCTTCTGCAAATACAACTCACACCCCTTTCTCTAACCAGGGTGTGTGTGTTATTTCTTGGAGTATTGTTTCCACAGGCCGGAGAGACCAAACCAGAAGTGCCAGTTGTCTGCAGGACCAGGCTGTTAGTGAGAGACTTCTCTGTCTGTCGATGGCAGACTGAATCAATTTTCAGCTTGCCTGATGACAGACAGAAGGAGCAACATATTTGATTTACTATCATTTATCTTTAAATCTAGACGTATGCAATGACATTAATTTTTACATTCACAATTAAATGTAATTCTAAAAACACAATAAAATTGCCTCCAACCATTAGGTTGAACAAGAACCCCACTAAAATAACTCAAATCAGACACAACCATGTGGAAAAGGGTGCTCACATACCAGAGTCTTTCATTGGCAATCAGCTCTATTGTTTATTACATAACAGTCCGGACACAGCCAGATTTTGCAAAGGGACCGTCCTAACGCAGCCTGAATGGCAATGACCAAGTCATAGCAGCTCAGCTCAAACTGTTTTTTGATGTGGAGACAGCAATTAAATTGAAATTCTTTGTGTCATCCAAGAAAAAAAACGCCATTCAGGATCTAAAAGTTCTCACCAGTTATTACCAATTATTCCTGATTGTTTTCCTTCTTTTAGTTAGAATAGGCGAAAAAGAAAATTATTTTCTGCATCTGTATTCACACAAACAGCATTCAGACTTTTCCCCATGTACAGAGTCTCACTTGTGAAACTATCCAGCTTCGGGTGGACAATATTGACTTTGCCGTATTTCTCCGCTTCTTTTGCTGCTTTTGCTGACCATGTGCCGGTCACCAGGTAGTCAGCACACCTGTCCTCCTTCAGGCCAATCAGGTTGAGAGGAACGGCGCTGAACTGTCCAGACCCGCCACCTTGCAGAAACATCACCTTGTAGTTGTGCGGGATGTTTCTGTGAAGACAAAAGGTCACTGGGTTAAACACTGTGTACAGTGCAGACAGACCATCATCAGGTGATGAAATGGACACACAGAAACTATTCTTACACTGACCCACATGAACAGAGATACAGTTTGCAAAGTATCTACAACAGACACAGTTTATCAGTACTTTTTACTCTGGGGTGGATGAAATGTTACAAATAAAACATGCAGCTCTGTATTGTTTCTCTGTGGTTAAAGTTTCTGGTGTCTTTAATGCAAATGCTAAAGTAAAACCAAGATTACTGAAGTCATTTCAACAGCAGATCAAAACTGACTGGATGGTATCTGTACCTGAATTTTCTAAAACTCAATGAAGTCCATTTTGACAAACTCTGAGATAAAAAAGGGAGCTGTGTTTCTTTTTGTGTTGACATTTTAGCATCAAAGAAATTATTTTAATAATGAAACATCTTAAAATATTAACGTAAAGAAAATGTAAACAACAAAACATCCGATTGTCACATAAATATAACATAATAATAATAATAACAATAACATAACATTTTCAGCTTGCTGTTTTCTTTGCAACTATTGTGCATATTTAAATATTTCTAGCTAGTTTGACTTTTTCAATTGTAAACTTTTGGCACTTTAAAAGTACTTGAATTCATAAAATATAAAATGTCCAACATGTTTGTAAAATCGTGAAAACTTCTTAAAAGATTACACAGTAAAGTAAGGTTAACTCCTCCTGATGAATCTTACGTTAATAACTACACAGAGAACCACACCTACTTGACTAACAAACACTACCTTTGTAAAGTCTAACCCTAAACCTGTTAGGGCACAAGGCAGCCAGAAGAGGAACTAAATAGGATGTGAAAAACATGGGAGAGAACGTACAGGTCATTATTATTGTGGCAATTTTATTGTTCCAATTATTCTACTTGTCCATTAATCACATTTTATTCGTTGGTATTTCTAGGTATGATGGTTTCGTATGTTTCCAAAAGTGTAAATCTAACATATTATGTATACTGTAATTTGAAACTGCAAGGGAACATGCATTAACACCCTCGTTTGGAAGTGTGCACAGCCATACTGTAGTGCAACCGTCCTTTAAAAGGACAGAGTGAAGAAGGAGGAGAATACCATGTGAAACAACAAACGCAGCACTTACATCAACTCTCGCAGCAGACTCTCTGTTTTGTTGAGGATTTTGCCGAAGTCCGATGACCGGTGACTCATCTCTGGTTTGAACAGAATCAAAAATGTTTTAATTGAATTGCACAGTACCCAAAATATAATCAAAATTACCTAAGAAGCCATCTTAGCTCATTTTGATTATATTGAGGAGTCAGTGAGCAGCTGTGAGTGCAGATAATACAAATCTGCTTTGAGTAGATCTCTGTACTTATCATGACTGTGGACAGTGTTTTTAACCCATACAAATGCAATACGACAACTATATGGGATATACAGATGTGCTAACTTTCAAATCATAGAAGGCACAATATTTATTAAAGGTGATGTGTGTGTCAAAATACCATTTTAAATTCAATATTGTTCTGGCCTACACATCATATTCTAGAGACTTAAGAAAATATCTTTGTGTGGTACAGATCACCGCAAAAGTCAATGTTTTTCAATGAAAATGAGAATAATGATGTAAAACTGATCATTACCCCAAGTATGGCGAATCATATCACAATTGCAATATCAGTTAATAATAATTGCAATTACATACTTTTTCAAAATCGTTCAGCACTAATCTTTAGTTCTACTCACCGAGAACACTAATACCAGTGCCGCCGTAGTTGAGGAGCTCCTTCTGTGCTTGAAGCAGCACCTGTAACATATTAAGTATTTCTTAAAATGACTACAAACAGAATCAGAAATGATGATGGTTTTTAGGTTTAAGAAAATTAGAACGTGTGAGCAGCAACAAGAGGTCAGATGTCAAGTCCAAAACTTAAGAGGCAAACTAGAGGAGGTGATGTGTTTGTGTCAATAATGAACACAATAAAAAAAATGTATTGTTTTCCTAATCATGGGGGCTCTTCGTCTGGATTCTTTTTCATCCAAATAAAGATAATCCATATTTTATGTGGTTTGTTAAGAGTTTATAGATATACACTGTGGCTCACTCCAGTACTTTGGAGCCAAGTGACATTTGGTTTGTGGCGCACAGACTGCCAAAGAAACTACATTTTAAAAAACTGCAATGTGTTTTGCAGCACAAAAGGCATGCACAGCGACTATGTAGTTTATTCTGTACTGTAGATTAATGGGATTATAATTTATTCTATGTGAGATATGTACAGTTTTCCATTTCATTTTAATTTCCTAATTTGATCACCAATGGGATCTACAAAACATCAGACTCAGCAGTACAGATATACCTTTATATCTTAAATCATATTTTTTATATAATTACATGACTTAACCAACTACAAAGACCTGGACTTGAAAAATGAATTTAACAGAGGTCTAACACTGGGACTGCTCATTTTAGCTAATAAAACACAGAAAAGGGACAGCGTTACTTTATCCGTTTCTTCAGTTTTACCATAGTTTCCTAAGTGAGAGCTGTGACTTCTTTTTCTCACATGCAAAGTTTTTCTGCCATCTAGAGGCTTTATGTGCAGCTGCCAGAGAAGCACAAAGGCGTAGGTTTCCACATGAATGAATGAGGCTGATGCAACTCAGCACTCTGTTGTCAGTCCGTTGGATCTGCTGACAAATGCCAAGCCGACAAAGCATCAAAACCCAACAGTCCTTTTCTCACATAACTGCACGCCAGTTTCTGTTATTATGAGGGGGAAATAGCACCAATATAAAAATCCTGAGTCTTGAATGTTGCTTTAATCAACAGCACGACTCGAAATGAAGCATGCATCTTCAAAAACATCGTGACATTTCACTTTGCGGTAACGTTAGTTTTATATACCACAACTGGCTCGTGTGTTACAGCACTCTCTCGCATTATTAACGTTGCACAACGAAAAATGTGGATCTAAACTCACGGTTTGGGAGAGTTTTGCAGGTCCAGCGCCAAAGTTGATGGTTTGTTTCTGTTCCATGATGTAAAACGATGTCCTGTGTTCAACTGGTGATGTTTAATTCAGCGTATGAATGATCTCCCCGTGCGCTTCTGCTGTACTTTACGTTACTTATGCTCCTCTTCCCCAGCGTGGAAACCAATTGTGTAGTTGCTGTGTGTAAAATGGTGCGTTCAGGTGCTCCTCGTAAATTTGGATAGTTCGATAAACCATGATATACTGTAAGTGGGCTATAAAAAATAAAGATAAGCATACAAACGTGAACACCTAACGTACAGCTGTCACGAGCATACAGCTTAACAGCAGCTGTTGGCAGCAAATTAAGCTAACGCTAGCTCTATGTATATTCCTAACTTACATACGTTACATATTGTAACGTACACACGGATATTAATACATTATATAAAATACATAACATATTCGCCGTGTGTTGAAATATATTAAACAGTAAATCAATGAGGATACTCAACTAATCAGTTTTGCTATTTTTAAGTACTTTGTTCAAAATTTGTAAAGGAAAACAAAAACGTGTTGGTTAATGTATTATTAATTTAATTAATGTTAACTTAACGTCGCCTTGGACATGCGTCATTAAACAATCACTGCTCTTAACTGAAACTGTAATCATAGGTTTTATCATTTATGTCATGACTTAAAAGCGAGCACTGGACGATGTCGCATATATATATATATATATACATATTGAAAGAATATATGGAATGAACCCTGAATATATTGAATCATATACTGAGTCACGCTCAGTGTCAGTGTGCATTGCAATGATCACTTCTCTTTCTAATTTCTGGATTTCCACATCTCCATAAACAAATGTACAACATACATTGTCCAAAAAGTAACTTAAGTTAAAAAAAATAAGCTACTGATTACTGCATTCTATTTTTATATTTTGAATTGTCACCTGTCAGCTGTGTTTTGTGTTTCCTTTTATATAAATAAAGACATTTACACCATAAATTGGTGCAGAATATTTCTCCAGAATGCTCAAAAATGCTCTCGGGGAGGACCCCCAGACTCATATATTTCAGCACTCAATATTACTTCAAAATAGTGTTAAAATATTGTTCTCGTTTCATGAACACAGAATTTTGTATCATCAAATCTCAGGAGTCAAGTTTATTGTCACACCCCTAATCTGGATAGCCCTTATGTCCCCTACTTTTCAACACAGTTAGTTTTTCTATAGGCCAACATAGGTTACACTTACAGAGATAAAAATACACTAAAGGGAGATACATTTTATTGTGAATTGGTGCTAAATAATTACAATTGAATTGAATTGATAGTATGTTGATTAGGCTGTGGTTGTAATTAATACATTTGCTGAGTGGCAAATGTATTAATTACATTTGCCACTCAGCAAATGTAATTAAGTGCTCACTTTTAATGGATGACATAACGTTGGTAACATTTTGACAGTTTCAGTTTCAAGAGTGGTGATATAGCTACTTAATTTATCAGTAGGTCCTCTATTGTTTGCCACTAATACTACGCTCGTGTTAGTTTATTTTTTTAAACATTTTGTGCTTTTTTTATCATACACTTCTGAAATAGCTGTTACTCACCGTGTGTAAAGTATGCTGCACACATCTTTTTCATTTCAGCATCAATAAATCTGTGATCGACCGTTTGGTCTTGTGAAGAAAGCTGTTGACGCCCATTTATCTGAATTACATGCACCTGACCATAGTTGCTCCTGCTGAGCTTGGTTTGGCCTTTGTGAAACTGATACAACCAGGATGCACTTATCTACTAGGTTAAGCCTAGCCTTTTCTGTTATCCTTCTAAATTCTGCTTTTGTGAAACAGTCCTCAGTTCAGTCAGAATATTACAGCTAGGAAGTGTTTAGATGAAGATACATGTTGTGTCTTTAGGTAAAGAGCGAAAGGATTTCTGGGTAAGCACCGAGGCTCTCAGAGAAGCAGAAACATCTCACGTTGTTCCTGTGTATCTAGCACACACTGAGATGACATTAAAACTGTGATGACCCTGCAGCAAACAATAACAAAACACCAACAGCAACAAAGTGGAAACATACACATTGCTAATATCATTTATTTTCAAATATATTTTTATGAGAATGTTCATTCAAAGTTTACTTCAAAGTGTGTAAATGCATCACTGCCTCCTATTGCACACATTAACATCATGCACAAGTAGCCGGGCTGACATCTAGGTCTACATCTATTCACAGATTGCATAAGTGCATACTCACAGATGACAACGCATTTTTTAGGTTTTTCCACAGTTGTGCATGCACCTCAATACAGTGGAGGAAGTTAACTTAGAGTGACAGTGAGCTTGTAACTCTCTTCGGCTACATAGCAGACAGTACTGAGGATGTATTTGCAGTCTGATAGCTTGGGGGGGAAACCTGCTCTGCGGTCTGGTGTACTAATACCGCACTGTAAAAATCCTACATTACAAGTGAAAGTCCTGCTCTGAAATTGTTACTCAAGGTACGAGGTACATTTATTTGAGATACTATAATATAAAGCTGCACAAGGCTGTAGCCTCTTTCACAGTACACACACAGAACATACCATTAATACAAATATTTTAAATTAGAATAGAATAAAAGCGAAAACAATACATACAGTTACTCATCTAAATATCTACCTATCTAGCTATGGTCATGTGTAAAACCAGCGGCAAGGTTCAAATCATTTATATATTGGCGGAGGATGAGGTGGCATTCACGAGTCTGGTGGTGCGACAGAGGATACTTCTGTATCTGCAGTATACATACTTAAAGTATTAAAAATAAAAGTCCTCAATTCTCCCAAAAAGGTCCATATAACTGTTTCACTATCATATACAAATAATTTGATTATTACTCATGCATTAATGTGTAAGCAGCATTTTACAGTTAATGTTGGTTGAGATGGGGTTGATTGTTAAGGGTCTTATTTATTGAGGCTGCAGTTAATGATTATTTTCTTTAGGGATTCATTTGCCAATTGTTTTACTGATTAATCAATACATTGTTCAGTTTGTAAAACTAAGAATTTAGGGAGTAATGTCAATCAACTCCTCAATTAATCAGCTAAATATTTCAGCTCTTAGTGTACAAATGGCTGGGTAGGTTAATCTAGATTAAAACATAATATTTTATAAGATCTTTATGTGTTTTGTATGTAAAATCTTTATTTGTACAGTTACTAGTAACTACACCTGTCAAATAACTGTAGTGGAGTAAAAGGTACAATATTTCGTCTTACTTTTACTGGTAGAGTAGAAGTATAAAGTACAAGTACTGCAGTACAGGAGTAAATGTACTTAGTTACATTTCAACACTGCCTAAATAACTGAATTACTATTGTACCTTTTGTAGCTGGTAAACACCTTTCCAAACTGGCTTTTCACACAGGATGAACTGTAACTATGCTGTATGAAGATAAAGCTCCACTAATGGTTCAAAAAATATATTATATAGTGCAGAACAACCTGCTGAAACAAGTGTTTAACCCAAATTCTTACTTAACACTATACTATATTATACTATACTATACTATACTGTACTATAAATCGTTATATCTAACAAGGCTGTTGTCCATAAAGGATGCAGTCTCAAAAGCTGTTCATTTATAAATGTTGCTCATGGATAGTGGTTACAAATAATGATGCCTGTGAATTGTTGTGTACAGCCAGGCCTACAGCCTATGTCAGCTGGTTGCCTAATCTTTGCCTAATCGCAGGTCTTTAGACCGCAGAGGAAATGCACAACAGTGGGCTGAAGGAACCTTTTAGTTCCTTGTAAAGAGATCTGGGTACTTAAAAGCCTGGGTACTTTTGGTCGAAAAGCGCCTTAACGGTGCAGTTGTTGTCCTATACATTGTCCACACTTTCTTGAGACCAGGAGACCCAGAAACCGAGTAGCTCAAACACTTTGACTTGTTGTATTTGTTGCATTTCAGAAGCTCATGAAGGTCACAAGAGACCTGAATGGTTTGCCCTGTTTCACAGCGATAACATCAAAGGTCACACGGCAGCAATTGCTCCTCAGAGTGTATGTGCGTGTGTATGTGTATGTGTTCAAACCTGTCACTTACAGGTGTTCTTAGTGCTGTCTAAATTGAGCCCACATTGTGCCAGTATGGTCTGTGTGTGTGTGTGTGTGTGTGTGTGTGTGTGTGTGTGTGTGTGTGTGTGCACGTCTATACACACATGCACCAAGCAGACTGCTCTCACCTCCAGAACAAACTCTAAATAAACAATGAGCCCACAGTGTCCGGATGCCCAGCATGGCCTTTAGGTCCCAGATGAAAGAAAGTGCATCTCTGCTTCTCCTTTGGGTGCCTGGTGAACCATCTCTCCCCTGTTCTCTGCGCCAATGTTTCCCACATTCACTCTCCCCCTCATGCGCCACAGAAATACGGCAGGGAAGGCGTTCTTAAAGGCCTTTCGGAAGTTGTTGCCCATGAAGGCGTAAACCAGCGGGTTGACGGAGGAGTTGGAGTAGGACATGCAGTGACCCCAGATCTTCAGCTGTGGATGCAAAATTAAGACAAACTTAGATGAAAGGCATCAATCTGTGTGACCTTACAGGGTATGTGAATTTGCCCAAACCTTTTTGAATGAGAATTTTTTTTTTTGCAGATGACTCAAAATACAACACCAAACATGAGCTTTGCAAGCTGTTGCCCTGATGCCAGTCTGTCTAACAAGTAATTATAGGTGTATTTCACTTGCAAGGACCACACAATCACCAGGTATGATTAAATGATTTATTGATGATCGGAACAGATGATGTAAGAGACTTGCGGTTGCCGAAGAGACGTTTGAAGCGTTGTGGGGAAGCTACGATAGGGAAATCCGCCGTAGCACCCGGGCAC
>JAPMOB010236683.1:0-20256 GCA_029875015.1 Lepomis gibbosus
TGTGTGTGTGTGTGTGTGTGTGTGTGTGTGTGTGTGTGTGTGTGTGTGTGTGTGTGTGTGTGTGTGTGTGTGTAGGAGTAAGAGAAGGGATGTGGGTGGAATAAAAACATGTCATGTACGTAAGTGTCTGTGCTCATGTTAAAATCTCTTTTGCGTGCAGTCCCACATGCATACACTGTACATCAAACCTGTTATCCTGTGTTAATAGCATTATAATCTGCACTGAATACTACAAAATTGCAAAAAAAAACTATCTTGGTGACAACTAAGTGCAAAAAATATATTCTTGAAATGTTTTTTTAGCTGCATGTATATGTTTTTTGTGGATGATCAATGGACAGAGAACTTAAAAGTGGACTAAATATTAGTTAGCTGAACAGTCTACGGCCATGTTAACAGCTCTGTGAGTCTGTACTAAGCCACACTACTAATTTTTTGTTAAAATGTAGCACTTTGCCACATTTGCACCTCCCGTCCAGACTTAAATGTGGAACCTGAAGACCTAAGATGGGGTAGATAATCTTTTTCCTGTTTACAGCGGCACACACATGCCCAGTGTAGGTGAATGGCCACTAGACATGCGTTTTCAGTCACTTTAATATGGACAGAGATCAATATTGATAGCTTTAGACACAGCAATGCTTTGAGCGAAATGCAGGTATGATGAAAATTAACATGCTAACGTTTGATAATTAGCACTTAAAACAAGAAAAAACTGAAACTGATGGTAAAATTTAAAAAAACTGTTACAGATAATTTCCATATTAAAATTTTAAAAAAGAATCATCAACAAAAACTGCTCTAGCAATGCTACACAGAGAAACTACATAAAACAATAATGCACTAAAATGAAAACTAATAAATAATAAATAAAAAAGCAATCACTAAATGTGTTATCCAAGCTTTGGCTTGGCAAACAGACCATTAGCTAAGCTTTCTGCTCATGCTATGGAAGCCAGTAGGTCAGCCTGCGCTGAAAGCCTGTTGAGTACACTTCCATCCAACCAGCAAATCTCTATACGCGGTCAGGAAATAGACCGTGACTTGGGAGCCTAATGGTTGGAAAAGTGGCCTGGTGACAGGACAATTGCTGCTCTGAAGCCCCTGAGTGGCCAGGGAAACCTGGGCAGGTGGAGGGAATGAATAACACTCCCTGCAGCAGCTTAGCAACTACGGTTGATGTGTCTTTGAGCAAGGCAGAACACAGACTGAGTTTCCCATTGGGAAAGTAGAGGAGGTTTTTATGTGTGAGGCCCTTTCTCATGTAGAAATAAGGCTGTAAGAACAACAGCTACAAGAACATGGATACAATATAAGGACAGTTATAAAAGCCTGGTGCAAAACAACCAACAAAATAATATGCATTCACAAAAAAGTGAGGAAAAATACTGACAACAGGTAGAGTCAGTTCAAGACTTAATAGGGAAGTGGCTGGTCATGGTGCGCAGCTCCCCGCTGCAAGTGTGTAAATGTGTGAAAATCTCCTCCTGTAGCTGTTGTGAGAACTTGTTAACAAGGAAGTGTTAATAAGAGTTAAATAAGTGTCGGGTTTCATGACGTCTCATCTCTTTCACTCCTTTCCTCTCTTTGTCACATCTATGTGTTTGGTAGAAGAAAAGAAAGAAGCAGGAGGGATTGTTAGAGAGAAATGGTAGAGAAATAATCCACATGCTTGGATATTAAAAGTACTGGCCACGAATTAAAGGTAAGCATGTAGAACCCTGAATGCAACGGACATCCACTACCACTGATACTGTATCTGACAGTAGTGAAGCCTTTCGTAGAAACCCGAGTCATAATCTGTATCAGAGATTAAAACTGTGCTATGGGCCTTAATCCTTCCCGGAGAGCATACACACACTGATGAAGCCCGGCAGCATAAATCCCACTTAGGAAGCTCTAAAGCACGCTTTAATTGAAAGCATTCCGCATATTTAAAAAGGTGGCTGTAGCACAGCAGCCTCCTTCAATGGAGCGTTTCACCACAGTATCAGTGTGTGCATGCAACGGAAGTTTATCTGGGATCAGGATGAGACTGAGTACAGGATTCCATAATGAGAATACACAACTGTCTGCTACGGTAGTAATATTCAGTGTAAAACTGGTACATGACATGCATGCACAGCTGTGTTGTGTACATTTGTGTCTTTAATTTCAGTAGTTAAACTACAGCATGGATGGCAAACTTCACACTTAAAGGTCCAAAGACACTATCACCACATTAATTCCTGTTCTTTGCCCTTCATTACCCCATGTTGTCTTTTCTGACTTCTCCACGACCTCTCTAACCACTTTCTTTCTCGCCCGAGGTTACCCCTGCTGCACCGCTAGCATGTTTACCTACAGTGAAATGTACCATTAAGCTTGTAGCTTCACAAGATTGAGCTCCCCGTCATCACCTGACTCCACATATTAGGCGATTGTGAAATTGAGTGCCAGGGTTAAATCACGTTGTAGGCCGGTTTGGCTTGTTTGTAGCTGGCCGATGTCTGCCTGAGGCCACAGAGATGGAGCTCATGAGTAACACCCGCTGTATCTTTAAATAAATCAGAGAAGCGCTGTGAGCAGAATGGGATTTAATACACGGAAGGTAGAGAACGCAACAGAAATACAACCTGGGCGTCAATTCTAAATAACAGTGTAATCGCAATGGTGTGTCATATTACACTGAATGCCATTTAGCAGCATGTGACACCCTGAAAGAGGTGTGACAAGTACGTCCTAATATTTCACAGTGATGTAAGCATTAAAAATAGCACAAAATATTATTAGCTAAAACAGCTATGACCACATAGAAATTATTCTGCGTATGTGGGTATCTTGCAAAATAATAAATGTGCATCTTGGTTTTAAAAGCAATAAAATACCATACATGCAACAAAACTGTTATGTTTGCTAACTGAAATCTAAAGACGCCCTGGTAGCTCACCTGGTTCAGAACGTAAGTTATCTAATGAGAACAGCAAAAAATGAAATCTACAAAAAGGTGGTTTTCACATGTTAAACATCAGCATGTTTGTCATTGCCATTCTAAGCATTTGTGCAGGCTGACTTTAGCATTTAGCTCAAAGCACTGCTGTGCCTAAATACAGCCTCATCCTTATAGCTCATGCACACTGCATGACTTTCAGTATGGGCCGATGGCCATGCTGTTCACACTACACAGGATCTTGAAGTCGTAGTGGGGTCACATGTGCTGCAGGTGAGTAAAAAGAGTTTGGCAGTGAAAAAGTAGTTGCCTGCCCTGCCAGCTGCCTGCTGTCATTGGGTGGATGTGGATGTTGAATTGGCCGACTCTTCCAGATATTTGGCTTGCTAGATATCTGGCTGGCGTCTGCGATGTGTCAGTGATGCATCAGGGAGTCGTTTTAATGTGTCCTTGAGTAGTTCACATATAGGGACTGGTTACCGTTGATCGATCGGTCGCCAAGCTCACTAAAATCGTGTAGTATGAACTAAGCTTTAGTACAACCAGGAGCATGGCTGCAGTTTCTGCATCTTGTTTCCAAAATGGTTTGTTTCTTCAACCTTTGATTGAAAAAAACAGGAATCACTTCCCCCATGGAGAAAAAATGGTTTGTTTCCTTGAAAGGAGTATAGAATATCCGAATAAAAAGTGGTAAACTCTGCCAGGCAGATTAAAGATGTATGGGCCAAACACAGCATTTTCTCATCCCTCTTTACTTTAGCAACACACTCTCAGCTTGAGTACGACACTCTAAATCGGTTTAGGGCTGAACAAATAAACACAATTTCCCACATATAGCATAATACCAAAACAAATCTATGAACCTCAAGTTGCGCTCTGTTGTCGACATCTCTGTCTTTTAAATTATTTTCCTCAGTTTTTCCCAGTACTGCCATGTTGGGTCTCTCCTTTTTCTCTCTCTCTTTTCTACCGACAGCTGGATCCAATCATTGGGTTGTTACTGTAGCTTCTACTAAAACATTTCCCGAGGAGCACTGAGTCAACTCAACCCTCAAAAAGAGTTGGAAATAAATCAGTATTTAACCCGGTTTGCATCACTAGCAGACATACTTATTGTAATTGCTGCTCAAGCTTCAATGCAGCATTTGCAGGTTATACTGTCTTCAGACTGTTTATTTCAGTGTGGTGAAAGGTTCAGTTCCCACCAAGATTATTCCCTATGTATGCAATTAACTGATTAACTTAATTAATTAGGCTACATATTATCAGATTTCACTATATGTTGACTATGACCAGCTGTCTTTGTCAATAAGGCTCAATGAAGCTACTTAACTGTTTCTCAAACATTAAGGATTGGATGTTAAAAGCAATCCTGTGTTTGAAATCAGAAAAAGAAATCCTTGTTAATAGAACTGAGTTTGATTTTTGCCAAATTGGCCCTTCCATCCACTTTATAAACATGTAAGCTCGTCTTTAAGAATGAAATCATCCATCATCAGCGACCTATCCTGAATTTCATTGAGAAATAGAAGATTGAATGTTTTTATCTCTTTTACATGCTATCTTTGTTAACCTGACTAAGCAACAAAAAGTAATAAAAGGATATATCTACCATGTTGAAGGATATCTACACTATATTATAATTGATTTCAAGGTTTTACTGATTATTTGTAAGCCAACTTGTCTGGCACAGTCAAAATCGTCCTTTAAATCTCATCTTTCATATCACTGTGTAGCCCTTTTTATTTTATTTTATTTATATTCACAATCAATATCATTGAATTTGTGCTTATTATTATTCTTCCTGTCTTGTCCGTCTGTTCACTGCATGAATTAATTAATTGCATTATTGCTGAAAAGTTGGATCAATCCTCTTGTATTTTATCCGGTCCGTTCTTTATCTTTCTCAATTGTTAAGCAGTTTTGTAACTTTCTTATGAAAAGTTCTCTAGGTCATTATTGATGCTGTATATTATCATGGAGACAGGTATGGCAGGACAGGCATGTCTGTAAAGATTTAGTAGATACTGGGCAATATAGGTTTGTGGTGTTTGCCTGCGGTGACAGCATATGTGAAATGAGAGGGCAGTCATAATTTAAATGAAAGCAGTCCAGACCCGGTAGCCTGAAGATGATAATGCACAGGCATAATTGCCCTTTGTGATGAAATCACCCGAGGGACTATCAGCCCTGGGTTATCTGTCTGTCCCTCCATCACAAATCATATAGGATTTTTACCTAAACAGTAAAGAAATTTGTTAAAATCTCAGCAAACAGAACATAAAACATAACATTGTATTGCTCCATTTACAAAGATTATTGTGTGTCACACACACACAATAGCCAGTGTAAAATGTACACATCTCAATAAAACTCTGCATTATTCATTATTGTTTTGACTTTTAAAAATGACTGTGTGGATTTCAAAAGTGTCTTTCTAATGAACAAATGTGTGACCATGTTTTTATCTTAGTGTTATTTAATAAATTGGGTCTTCTCGTGAAACCATTTATCCATCCATTGCTTTTATCTAGCTATTTCAATTGTTTATCTGTGCAGCCTCTAAAGAAATGATTCCCCATCAGGGGTAACTGCAGGGGTAGATTGTGGAGTAGCTCAACACATTTTGATAAAACAGAATTTACATTCACATTTACATTTATATCCACACTGAGACTAAGTGTAAAAAGTTAGCAAGTGAGCAGACCAGTTAGCTAAAAGTAACGGCTAAAAAAATGTAAATAGCTAGATAGAAGCAATAGATGGATAAATTGAAAAAGTATGGTCAAATTAATGGATGAAAGGTTGAAATAGTTACATAGTTAGTTAGGTTCTGTTATTCTTGCGGACCCTATTGCAAGGGTAAAGGAAGATCACAGTAGAATTATTAACATCTTCAACAAAAATGTGCAAAAGAGTAAACCCTGCTGGCAGTCGCTGTGAGCAGGCAGGCAGGTGGCATGAGGTGGGCAGGTGGCCGAAAAACAGGCTAAAACACTAAGCAAGGCAGACAGACTGCACTCCTTCTGTCTCAGACCAAAACCTTAAGCACAAGCAAAAAAAGGCAACACATCAGGTAACAAGATTAAACAAGTTCAAGACCACAGCGTGAGTACCACTAAAGTGGACAGCCAATATGGGGAAGAATGAAGTGCTTTAAATACTTTGGTTTAAATACTGCAGGGTTGGATTGTATAATGATCCTCAGGTGTATAGAGGAGCCACAGGTGATCTAATTTATCCAGGAGGTGACAGAAAATAGGACAAATCATAGAAACTAAAAGCAATGGATAGACGTTTGAAACATCCAGTTTCTGCTACTGTGAGAGTAATGTGAATGACAACTTAATTAAACTATCCTTAGTTGTATGGACCTTCTGACAGGGGTGAGGGCATACGTCAGACAAATAAGGTTGGGAACCACTACTCTAAAGTATCCTTACAGTACAGTTGTGCAGTTCAGAAAAAACGAGTTAAACTTCTATTTCCCACTATGTGCTCTCCTCTGAAACCACAGGGTGCTCTAATGCCTCTCATTTTGTAAAGCAAATGGCTCAACAATTACACAGAAGGGAGTTATTCCTGCTCTAATTAACTCTGATTTTGGCAGTTTGATAGCTGGAACATTAATGCTGCTACTCAAAATAAGAAAACACGTATTAATTAAATTGCTTTAGTTACTGTTAAATCCATTATAGAAATCCAAAATAAGGAATAACTCCTCAAGGTCAACAGTAGAGAGAGCTTAAAGGCAGAATGAGTTGGATTTATTTAAAAAAAAAAAAACAATGTGCAGACACAAACAGAAATAATCCCTCTCAATCATCACTTATGACGGACTAGAAGCGTGTGGCGGTGTCTGTATCTTTGCCTTTATTTTATTAAAAAATAATTTTTTGGTGTGTTCAGGACGTTTCTGGGCATAAACTTTTGGGCCGTGGGCGTGTGGCACCCAGCCAATAAAAGGGGTCTCTGCTCTCTGTCTGTGTCATGGATGTATAAAGAGCCACAGGTATGTGGGTCTGTTTGACTGAGGGCAGGGTTGAGCTACACATACACACACACAGGCAGAGCCAGAAGCCACCAGCAGACACAAAATCTGGCAGTGCAGCACCTTCCCGCAGGGTTGTGTGGAGGCGTGGCTGTGTTTTTTGGTGCTTTAAAATGTAACTGCAGTGAAACAATCAGACAATGATGTTTTATTTCTCTGATTCACTGCTTTGTTCTTGCTGACACCACTCCATCCCTTTATTCACTCTAGCTCCCTTGACCACCGCTGCTCTTGCTCTCTCTTGCTCCTTGAATGGAGCGTTTGCAAACAGAAACTGACAAATCCTACTCGTTCTGCCTTTAAGTATCTAAGTGGGATTTCACATCTGTAGTTTGGTTCATTGGGTCCGGACCAAGGGCAAATTATACACTGTAGCATTTTTCAGCCGTTTCAGACAGTTCTTTTTGCACCGCACTGTGCTATGGTCCGAATCAGTTGATGAGTTGGTGAAACAAACCAAAAAGCAGCAACCCAAGTCACGTGGCAATATTCACATCACTCACTGGCCAAATGTGCATTTGAATCTATTTCCTAAACTACTCTTTCCCTGAGCTGAGCTAAACCATGCGAAGATTTCGCTGTTTAAACTTCTGTTAGGCTCTGCACCCTCACCTACAAGTATTCCACGAGTTGACATGGGTCTATGTTGCTAAAGTGCAACAACAAACACTTGTCCTCATCCCATAAAGCACAGTGCAGCTGACTACGGTAGCTGGTTTAGTCCAAAAACGAGCAGTTCTTCCAGCAGTTGGGCCTGTTCAAGGTCGGATCACGGTTTCACCACAAACAAATCTCTCTAGAGTTTGTTTGAAAGCATACCGTGACCACCTCTTCAAGGATGTCTAGGTACGCTTGTTTGGTCCACTTTTGTTGCGCATCCAGGTGTGACTGCTGCATTCACACATGCCCAAATAAACCACACCAAGTAAAAGCCCTGTAAAGGGTTTGGGCTGCAGGGCTTATGCTCATTTCCAATTTATTGCCCAGATGCAATTATTTTGATTAACTGTTTAGATTAGTTTTTAAATGTAGCCCATAACAGACTGCAGTGAACTGGTCCCGGCCTGAAAGAGACCCGCAAATCTGAACTGGAAAAGATCAGAGTCCATGTGCTTTGTGCTGTTCACACTGTTTAGATTTAAAACCAAGTCACATGTGAGAAAAAAAAAATCAGGTTTGGGTCACCTAAGTCTGCAGTCTGAACGCAACCTAAAACGTTTCTAAATGCGTGTCTCAAAACCGAGAACGTGTTCTCACATAGGTAGGTAGAGAATATAGTTACAAAAGGCTCTGAGGTTCACCAAAACAGACTGTGATCTCTGATTACAGCAGACTGTGTCAGCGCACAGCAGGATCTACAAATCTGGCAGCAGTTAAAAAGAAGCTCTCTTGCTCGTAATATGTCAGATGGAGAGGAGAGGAATGGAGCCACCCAAAAAAAACCGATAGTCATTGTAGTAGGCAGTAGGCATGCAACCAAGATGCCTGAACAGACTAAAATGTATTTTTTATATAATTTTAAGGTTCAGTGATTGCAATAACAATCATCACTACTTCTGGTGCATTCTTGATGATGATCAGTAGATCTAATGGTGCATTAAATTAATTTTGGGGATATAACTGTCTGTTTTGGAGGAATATATAAGCACTATAATTCATTAATAAGAGTTTAATTAATACACTTTTCTGTGCATTTTTCACATTGTGGATGTAGTGGAGCATAGGGAATATTACATATTAGCAGTAGAACCAGTTCATGCACGTTTGTCCCAAAATGAAGGATGAATGTCAGCAATAAATACAACTCAAAAACCATACATGCTCAAGAAATCTAACTGGCCCTTGATCAGGAGTTCAACATACTCAAACATCTTACTAATAGCCCTTTTTTTTACTGGGACAATGGTGGCCCGCCACGGTCTTATTTTCTCCGCCATAGTTTCAGAATGAACTGAAAGTATTGTTACACTTCTCATAATAACATTAAAGACCCCTAACATTGTATTTTGTGCTTCTACGGCTGCTCTAAGCTCGCACGCTCACACACTGTGGCGTCCGACTCGAGGTAACCATTTATGAGGATACATAAGTGACCATGTTGAGTATTCAAAATTAACAGTATGTAATTAAGATTAAAAATTTTCATCAGAGCCTAGCAACTCTGATGAAATTTTTATTTTTACTGACTAGGATTAAGGTTTGAAACAATGAAATGTTTGGCTGTATTTTACCTATGAATATGTGATGTTGTTTCATCTGCTCACGTTAAGCTTAATTAATATTGATAACATATACTTTTTTGACAGCCGCAGCTGGAAACATCTGGCAGCAATCACACATAAAATGCACACATTCTGTAGTTACACTTCCACCATGCTGGGGTGTGTATAAACCAAACAAACTCATCGCACATTCCCTGTCACACAGATGAACATCTGACAGAACGATCTCTCAAGGCGTACTGAAATGTGCAGCAGCAACATGCAAACTCTTCAGTTCACAAGTCTGCAACAGTCGTAAAGAATGTAGAGTAAGGCAAGTAAACGAGCCAACAGTATACACTCTCACATTTTAATTGAAAGGATTCTGCAGATCCCTTCATATCTTTTAGGGAGTAATATTTAAGTACACAGTGGAATGTGGTTAACGGTATGTAGAGAGAGTGTTAAGGCGACCAAGCAGGATGAACAGGCTGACATAGATTTTGGGTATTCTCTAATTGGAGAGACATCACAAGGCAAGCAGAATGATTTGTTTCCATCACCATTTACACATTTTGAGTTGTATTCAGCTGTTAGGACAAGTGATGGGGAAACATAGGAAACCTATGATCCAGCACTTTGTCTCAAAACCACCGACTATCCTGGCTTCCCTAGAAGGGAAGGCCATTCTCAAAGGGATTGACCTGCACACATTAAAATCAAATAAGAATAATTTTTTTTTTTTTTAAAGTATCAGTGGTGTAGCACAACAAACACTCACTCGGAATACTCTTGGCTACAATGGGCTTCTCTAGCTCTGTAATTCAACAGATAGCTTGGAGCATGTAAAGCTTACTTCACTGTTGTTACTAAGCTAATTAGCGATAAACAAGCAGCTGGTAACCACTTTTCTGATTATCTTATGTTGTTTGGTGTCTTACATAAAAAGTTTTTCCTACTGCACGCCTGCATTAATAACTGTTCTGTCTCTGGGCTTCGCACTGGAGCGAGGTGAGTCTGTGTCTCTTGGGTGTTATTGTGAACATGTGTTAGTGTTCGAATTGTGTGGCTGAACAGCGTATGGAGTCTACTTCAGTTACTGAGGGTTGGCTTTAAGTGAAAGAACTCCACCGATGTTAAGACCACTTTGGGTTGCTAATTATCTTACACCACAAAAGCATTGAAAGTAGCACTTTCACACCAAGCGTGATGCAATAGAAGTATTTCTTTTTCCTCCCTCCTGGTCTTTTGAAAGGATTAACCCTGCAAGTGGCAAAGGTTTTGTGCTTGACATTACAGGTTCAAGTCTCTTTAATGACCGTAATTAAACAGAGCTATCAAGGATATTATAGAAGCATGACAATTATACTGAGCCATTGGGAAAAAAATGCATGTTATTATAATTGGTGTTCTCACTTTCAACTATTATAATGGGCAACTTTTGGAGGTGGTTCTACCTTCCTTTTTCTGACTTATTCCTATTTCTACTACTATTGCTACTTACGCATCAACTGACATTCAACTGCTCTTATCCTTCAATTTGACATTGTCAACCTCTTTCAGTGACACAAGATATGATAAGATAAACTTTATTGTCTCCAAGGACAAATTTTCCGTGGTAAATTGACTCCTTGGGCACATAGTGCACATTGCTGACATGACATGTCAGCACCAAACAGTAGGCATTGACATACCGGGAAAGCGAATACAGCAATAAATACAACTGGAAAAAAGAACATTTAATAAATGAATAAAATCATAGAATAAAATAAATAAAGGTAATATATTAATTCACATTTACGTAAAAAAATACCACTACTGATAGTAAGTAAAGCTTAAAAGCAAAAAATGCAAATATCCAATATCAAACAGAGTGGGCATACAAGAATATCAAAGAAGTTGTGCATAATCATAAGACCTAAGACCTGACCCCTGCCCTCAACGAAGGATTTGTTTATTGAGAAAAGAAATAGAGGATGGAGAGTTTAAAGCGGTTACTTCTGCATCTGCTAGCTCTAAATCACCTTGCTGATGGCAGCAGCTCATAGTCAGAGAATAGTCCATCTTAAATTTTTTAGCCTGTCTAACGTAGCTTTAGGTCCTTAATGCCCGTCACTTTAATGGCAGCTTTGTTATGTCCATGAGTCTAGATTTAGATAGTACAGCAAGACAGCTGAACCGGGCAGCCATACCATATCTTATAATGCTTTCCATCACAGCCTTGAAAATGGTTAACATAATCTCTATACGGACACCACACAGTCGAAGTCTCTGAAGGAAATTAAGACTTTGGGCTAGTTTAACACATAAATAATCAACCTGGACACTCAGTTCACTGCTTACTCTTCAACTGACATATCAAAACTTTTTAGGTTTGAGGTCTTCACTTTTTAACAGCTCGTCCACTAACGATCTGTTAGTGGATGAGTCGAAGGTCAGTGGTTCAAAACTCGGCTCGTCCCGGTCTGCATGTCAAAGTGTCCTTGGGCAAGACACTGAACCCCAAATTGCTCTCAATGACTGTGCCATCGGTGTGTGAAAGTGAATGACTGTTTCTTTTCATTCTGATGAGCAGCTGGCATCTTAGCATGTGCTTATCATGTGAGAATGTGTGTGAATGTGTTAATGTTATGTAGTGTAAAGCGCTTTGTCGCAAAGACTAGAAAGGCGCCATACAAATACAGACCATTTACCATCAATTGTAAAAAATTTGAAAATAGTGAGAAATGTTTTCACAATTGCTCAAGTGACACCCTCACAATGCTTGTTCTGCCAGTGCAAACCTCAAAACGGTTAAAAAATATATCAAATAATGAAAAGAAAAATCAGCAAATCTGCACATTTGTGAAGCTGGAACTATGAAATGTTTTTACATGAAATACCAAAAAAGTTGCCAATTAAGTCACCTAGAGCTGAAGCTTCAAGTGAAACTTGAGCAATATGCATATGTACATTTTCTTTGGAAAATTCAGCCTTTTGTAGTCCTCGCCTTGATGCCGCTTACTCATATCTTAAGGATTACATTACTTTTATTCTATTTTACCTCTTTGCTTAGGTATTTCATTTCCCTTAATCCAACTCTGAATCCATGTTCCACAGTTTTACTTCACGGTTGTGTTTGATGTCTTTATAATTTGCAAATTTTCTCATGCACTAAGATTATTATTCTTCATCATTATTATTATTATTATTTTTTTATTATTATTATTGTGGTCAATTATTAGGTAATACATGCCGGTTCAGACATCAGGTACACAAATGCCCTACAGGCTTTTATATTGATGCCTTAAACAAGAAAAGATGCACTACAGATGTCTGTTTCCTTTAGGTGGCTGAACAGTATATCTGTTCCCACTATGATGCTTTGCTGGTGCAAAGGCTCCACTTGCAAACTAGATCAACTAACACAGTTTTGCATTTTATCCTCACTCACCATCTATGCCTTTATTATTTGATTTTTGCTTAGCTGTCTGTAAAAGCATGTTGTAAACTTTCGTTAAGTCCTATATAATAAAGGTTTATTAATATGATATTTTATGTTAGAACTGTGTGCTTCTGCTTCCCTGTTGCCCTCTACACTGTCTTAATACAGCATTTAAAGGATAGCACAAGACCCACTCTGAATCATAATCACTTCATTTGCCAAGTATAGGAAATGGATAGCAAATTGCCTAGGTGGTGTGAGGTGAGGGTGTTTTGACAAACCTGCAATTTCACCAGAATACAGACACATATGATGCTTTGAGGACAGGAAATTCTGTAATAAGGTAGCAGGATCTACTGCACATGGCCCGCAAGCAACAATCATTTGGGTCTTGACCCTGACATCTTGTAAAGCTGTACCTTAAATAGGAAACACGTTCACAGAAAAACAGCTTAAAATAGTTCAGATTTACTTCTCTAGGACATTTTATAAAGATGCACAACTGAGGTCAACAAATGCAGATGGCTTAATGAATGTTCTCTTATCTCTGACTATGTGGGCCAGAATACAGAACATTTATATATATTAAATTAATTAAATGAAGTACCAAGAAACATTTTAAAACCATGATATCCACCGATGCAACCTCAAAAGCTGCTGGATCTGTAACCAATCCTCGGCTCAGCCACTGTTAATTAATTAATTTCATCTAGGCTCCAGAAATACCCCACCTAAGGTAAGGCCTGCCCACTGTCCTTGACAAAAAAAGGAATTTATTTTTGCAGTTTGTTTTTTGCAATCAAAAATAAACATTTGTATTTCTGTCAGCAGAAATGTCAGGGGGATTTATGTGGTCCCCGTTTTGTGTCGGTGGCCTATTTAATGCGACAGTGCACACCCCTCGCAACCTGAAATGAAAGCATGGCTATTTATGTAGCCAGCCGTGTTCACTGCCAATCAAACTGACAAGTATACCAAATTCAAATTTTTGGATAGTGCATCTTTGGAAATGCATTTCCAAACATTGATATGAATCATATTTCCAATCTGTCATAACCTGAATTTGACCCGCTGAAGAACAGGAACAGAAAAAGATGTGTGTCGGTGTGTGTGTTTGGGGGGGGTCCTCACCTGTGGGGCACAAATAGTTATTGGGGACTGTAGTGCCACTTGGTGGACAAGCAAAATAGAATGATTTTAATGTAAATGTCTTCTTTGGCACTGATTTTATTTTTTTAATGATCACTGTAATCTGTTAGAATAGCTTAAATGGCATAGCACTCAGTATGTACACATACAGTAGCATGAGTACTTATTTGGGCATCCAGAGCATTTCCAGAGACATGCAAACAAACCCTTGGCTTTTTTACAAAATTGTACTTCAAAGTGCCAAGCCTTTTTTCTCAGAATCCAAAGTCTTAGTCCATCTGTCAAGTGGTTTTGTATTGAGACATCCGTCTGTTGGTTTTTCATATTAGCTTCCTCCTGTTGTTCAATCTCCACTTTCACATGTGGTGTTAAGCCTAAGAAACATCCAGCAGAAATCTCTCTGTGATCTGAGTTTCTGTTTCTTGGAGAAAATCCTTTAAGGTGAAGGTGGGATTTGAAAGAAACCATCTAAATAGTGGTTTTACTGAAGGTTAACTCATACACACAAGATCACCCACACACACAGTCCAACGTTGTTTGAGATTGACACCTACAGGGCATCTTTTACCTTTCAGTTGAGACTATCCCCCTCTGGCTTAGCTCTGTCCAACACTACTTTGATTAGGATAATCGGAGCTCGGTTTAAATCTTTTCAGGAAATTAAATTAAACATTTGATGGTGTCTTTTCCCCCTAAGACATCTGAGTGGGTGGAGAATCCATTCCATCACATCTCTGGTTTCTGCCTTAAAGCCATAAATCCAGGACATTTTGATGCAACGGTAGGAGTAAATATTTCCTTGATGAGAGATGGAGAATAGTTAATATACGACTGGTTTGAGCTCAGACCAATCAGGTAAAGACCAAGACTTTCGTTTACTCAGGCAAGATAGAATCCACCGGAACAGCATCTGCACTTATGCTGCATTATTTGTAGCTTTTGCATATTTGACAGTCTGATACCAATTAGGCCAACAGTAAGGATTAATACTTTATAAAGCCAACAGAGACTGATAGCACCACAAACAGTGCAACCACACCACTTAAAATACAGCAGTTTTGCATTGCTTCAGGCTACACAGAGGTTTGCAGAACACAGACATTTTAAAATATAACAAATCAACAATTCAAGCACAAGTGCATCAGCGCCATTAAGGTAGAGAATGTGCACTAATCAAGACAGAGCTATAGAAAAAAGGAGTAAATTATTACAAAGAAAAAGTTCAGGTGCTTTTTTAGTTCTCTTTAAATAGGCACATGAAGTTTTAGTAGCCTATGATCAAGAAAATAAATGTAAATGACATTTACAGGATGGATGCCTGCTTACAATACAACAGAAAATCATCATTCACATCTCTCTTTTTTTATTCAACACATAATAACTCGAGCTGAAGTGCGTCAAACAAAGGAACCATTGCACGCCCATAAGGCTCACTCAAAGGTGACTCATAAGTTTCACAAGATTATGAAAAAAAAGCTGTAGCCTATGGAGAGATGACAACTCTGGCATTTCCAAAGGAAAAAAAAACAAAACAGGCTTTTCGCACCATAATGATAAGTGTGCGAGTGAGAAAAACGCACTCTGGGACTGAGTTATGACGCTGAGACTCTGGCTCCTGATTTTCTCAAGACAGCAAAATCACTTTGGAGTTTGGAGAGTGACTGTAGCATTTTTTTAAGTAACAAGGTTATTGAGCAGACACTGAATAATGTGAAAAAATTTGTACTTTATTCCTCTTTTTCCACTCACTTTCAAGAAGGTACATTTTAAAGGGGTGAATATATCAATTGTTCAATCAAGGTTAAAGGCTCAATAGAAGTTTTTTACAACTGTCTTGATTTAGCTTTCTTGTCCATTTTCATAGTCCTTACAAAATGTTAAGAAACTGGACTTTATCTTGATTAATTACGGAAGAATTAAATATATCTGTTTTTCCAGGTCTGTCGTTTGATCTAATGTTAATATCTATAGAAATCATTATCCTAAATGATCTTAATTTATTTAAAGATGGGAGTTAAATATAGCTTAACCACAGCTGAGATTGTAGTAGGCCTACTGCCACTCTGCTAAGCTAGTTACCATTAGCAGGGGTTGAACAAGGTTTTCTGCTTTGTCATGGTTAGATTTAGCTTCTGTCTCATGAAGTTATGTGTAATTACAAATTGATTAACAAGATGTAGGTGGATTTAAAATCAATATTTTTCAATAAAGGAACAAATTGTAGAAACCAACCAAAAGAGTTTTAGTTTTAGCTTTGCTAAGGCTAGCATTGGCTAGCTCACCAGCTAGCTTTCATGATGTGTAGCTCTATTACTTTAGCTGTATAGTTGGTTGTGGCAAAGAGCGCACTAAATGTGACGGCAGCTTGTAGATTACCACATCAAATTGCAGTAACTACTGCTTCGGCACTGACACAAAGCTAGAGTGCAGCTCCTTCAGTTTGTCTTGGTATTTAGCTCTGTTATGTAGCTACTGCAAATTTTACACGCTTATTTGAGAATATGAATATAAAATATATATAAATATATATTAAAATATATATTTTAGGTCATCTGGTATCTGCAATTGGTAGCTTGAGGAAACATTTTGATGGACTAAAATATATGTACAAGAAATCCTTGGAGGTTTGAGTAGGTGTAAAAAGCAGCGGCAACTGCATGACAACAGACTCAGTTCACCTATTAGCTGCTTCTTTGATCTACCTCCATGTGTTGCCCGCTTGAGAGAGCAACACACAGACATGTCCATGTTGTGCCGGCCATGCCTCCCTCTTAAATGCACTCGATTCTGACAGAAGTAAAAGTGCGCCATTGCTTGGTTTAGATTGGCCTTTCAGTGGCTCTACTCTGCAAAGGGTTCAGGGCACCTTGCCATTTCCATTACGCCTCTGTATCATCAAGGACACAATGTTGAGCAGGCTCAACATTTGCATGACCCTCAGCTGAAGTTCAGAAACAGTCAGTGAAGATGTCAGAGCCATTATTCTGAGCAAAGTTGTTTTAACAGCTGACATGGCATTAAGGCTGGGGAGGTTTCATGTTTGTACACACTGACCTGACCATCCTCCACATTTTAATAAAGACACCCGCCCTCTCTTCTTTGTGGTTGAAGGTAAAATGAAGAATAAAAATTAGGAAATAGGCCGTATTCCTTTTAAAAGCCTCAAGAGTTTATGCTTCATAACCAAGGGTAGACAAATCTCGCATTCCTCACTTCTAGAAGCTATTCAAAGCTCCACTTGAAGCCGTTCCAAACACAGACTATGCCAAATACTTTGTTCAAAGTAGGACCAAAATGTATTTCAGCTGTTCACAGAAGTTTCCGTGTTGCCAGTCAAAGAATTTCAGGGAGAATGTAGTATCTCTGAGGGGCCATTGCTCTGAGGCAAAACCTACCAAAACCCGCAACACAGTTTCCAAGGAAGTGGCAGGCAGTAATTCAGTGAGAGGTGTGGAGTGAAGAGCCGATGCGAGGAAGAGGGGCAACTGCAAGTACATGGATGGAGTGGTTGGATGGAGATGAAGTGTGCGGGAGGAGAGGGATGGACAGAAATATAGGGTACTGTTAAAAGTCTGTTGCTGTAGGTTATTGTTGGCTTGTCCAATAATTTGTAAATCATGGCCAGCAGAGTTCAGAGGCAGCAATAGAGGCAGATTCTGTCCCACAAATGACCTCTTGATTTTGTTCTGCCCCGTTTGGCGAACATGTCAACTTGGCATGTTAATTTTTCTTACAAGTGGGTGACCCGTTGTGGCTGACCGAACTGTTCCTGTTTTCACTGCTGTGTCTGTAAATGTTCAGGATGGAGAAAAGATCAATAAAAACACCTATCTGTACATTCAAGGGGTGAAAGCTTTATGCTAAAGCGAACTGTAAAAGGAACAATGGTAGATAAACAATATTATTTTTTACTGGAAATGGTGCTGCTGACTGCTGGGGAAATGAATTATACAAACTGACTATAATAGGAGTATGCTGCTATGCCACAGTTCCTCATTTCCTCTTTCTCTCTTTGTCTCTTCACACACATCAAACATACACAGTCTCTTGCACACACAATTCTGTTACTATTATTACACTGTCTATGACTTATTAAATGTATATTATTGCCGTGGCTTTAATTAAATATGTTGCTCTAGTATTGCTTCCTTTGAAACATCATATTTCAGGTATCACCTGGACAAATGTGCAAAATTATAATTACTTACTTTTTAAGCTGCAGTAAAAGCAAGAGCTCTGTCCTTTACAACCCAACCTCTACTGTCACCTCAATGTATTCTGACAGTGAAGTATTATGGCCATAGGCTTGAGTGGGTCCAACCCCATGTCTAAAAAATGTAACCTTTTTTATAAAAACATGTGTGCATGTGTGTGTTTGTGACTCTAGGAGGGAGCTCAAATCATCACTGTCCATTTACAGTATTTTTCTGAAGCACACCGCCATTAAAGTGAGTACACACACACTCACTGAAGGGCAAACAAATGTGGAAGCCGCCTCAGCCTGTAAAAGTCAGAGTTGGAGCTCCCTCTAGGGGTGAGAGCAGACACATACTGTGCTGGACTTCATCCCAGTGAGGTCGCACAGGATGTCAGCTCTTTATACCAATCAAATAAAATTCTTACTTAAGCAGATTTTTTACAGTCATATACATTATTAAATGTTGAATTGATGTTTCAGATAAATGTAGAAATAACACCCATTTACAAATCAGCGAGCAGTTAACGCAAATGAGAAGAACTTACTATTTTACTACTAGTTTACTTTACTTGTGTTGACACCAATACACATTTCTGACAACAGAAATCTCTTTTAAAACAGCAATCAAGACACCCTGTGATAGCAATGGAAAGCAGGTGAATGGCATTTTAATCAAAAATGGTCAATCATATACAACTGTCACCAAAGGCAAAGCTTGATGCTACTGTATAATAGTAAAAAGGGTTGTGTTTTGCTCACTGACATCAACACTATAAACTACAGTATAAAAACGCATCTATCATTTTGAACTGGATGCAGTTGTCAGTAATGTAATGTACCTTGTTAGAATATACTGTAGCTGTGTAAATGGATCTGTGTGGGTAGACGGAGAACGAATTTCAAGGCTTTGTAAGAGCATAGTAGTGGAGCTTGGTAATTTTGAGTGGGTGGGAGGGAGGCTTATAGGTGGGCGAGAAAGTAACCAGGTTTTATTTTACAGTGGCAGGGCAGACAATGTAGAGTCTTGTATGGGCGAGTAGGATGGGCATAATGCTTAGTTGTAGTCCTGCGATCAGGTCAATTCATGCCTCAGTGTGTGTATATGTGTGCACAGAGCCTGTTTTTGTGTGTTTCTGAAAGTGTGTTTGGGCAGTTTGCCTATTCACAGTCGTCTCCTGGTGAATGAGACGTTTTTTCAGGGACTCCAAGTTGCTTCAGCCTGGTCATCACTCTTTTTCCCATCTGATTGTACTCAGACCTGTAGGTCGCCTCCATCTGGAGCTGCCTCTGGTGCCTGTGAGAGAGCAGGAATTAAAGCTGGTTCAAAGATTGGTAAACTAGCCCCGATTCAACACCATAAGGCAGCAATTTAAGCTATAATAAGCTATATTGTTGTGAAGTTGTTCAATCAAAGTAATCCTAGTCACAGCATGTAAATAATTATGTTATCAAATGTTCATCTGAAATATAATAAATTCCTACAAACATATGAAGAAACCTGTAGCATAAAATCACATTTATTTTCTTTACTGCAGTTTCAAATCTCACATCAAAACCGTTATTTATCAAAATGTGATGTCTGTCACGAAGGTTTAAACACATTTCAAATCAATGAAAATGTTTCTTCCCTCAATTTAGTTTAATTTAATATCATCTCTGCTACAAAACGAGTTAACTTGTTAAAAAACAAACATTGTCAAAGAAATCTTGAAAATGTAATAAGTTCCTAGAAAAACCAAAATATGTTAAAATAAATAAGGCTGTAAGAAAGTGTCATTAAATATTAGACCCATTTGTAGGGACATTATTTATCACGTATTGAGTAGTGTTATCCAGCTGTTAGCTAGAATTACATCAGTAAACAGCAACACATATTAGTATGACAATAGTATGATGTACATCAGGGGTTCCCAAAACTTTCAGCCACGACCCCCAAAGTAACGGTGCAAGTGACTTGCGACCCCCCACTATAAACATATATAAGCATTGCGCGCAACCGCTCACACACTATAGGCGTATCCAAACACGAGCATAAACACAAAATAACAACTGATTCTGTCGCTAATATGTCGTAAATCTGTCGCAATGACCTCAGGGGTCAGAGTGGTCAAAGAAAATCAAAAGAGCTGTTCCCTTTTTATTTATTAGTTTTGTTTTATTTTAAATTTAGCCACTAGTTTTATCTTGTGTTACAATCATGGCTAACATATGCTATTTCTAATCTTTTTTAAATTTTTATTTTATTTCTGGAAATCAACTTGCGACCCCCCCCTCTCTGGCTCGCGACCCCCCTGTGGGTCCCGA